>PVIW01007746.1:0-68847 GCA_004026585.1 Noctilio leporinus | reverse complement strand
GCACACCTATGTTCATAGCGGCACTATTTACAATAGCCAAGTGCTGGAAACAGCCTAAGTGCCCATCAGTGGATGATTGGATCAAAAAACTTTGGTACATTTACACAATGGAATTCTATATAGCAGAAAGAAAGAAGGAACTTGTACCCTTTGCAACAACATGGATGGAACTGGAAAGTATTATGCTTAGTGAAATAAGTCAGTCAGTGAAGGACAAGTATCATATGATCTCACCCATTACGGGACAATAATGAGCAAAACTAACAACAAGCAAAACAGAACCAAATATATGAATACAATTAATAGGCCTCCAGTGGTCAGGGGGAAAGGGGTTGGGGGGAGGGGGGAGGCAGAGGCAAGAAAGGGGAGCAGCTTAGACAAGAACCTAGTATAAAGGAACCATGGACATGGACAACAGGTGGGATTTACTTTGGGGGGAATGGGTGGGTAGGGAGGGGGACAGAGGGGAGCAAAAAGGGGATGGATGTAATACAACAACAATAAAATAAAAATTTAAAAAAAGAGGCTTTGTTACATAATGATACACAAATGAAATTGGCAGGCCATCTCATGAGTTAATCAAATACACTCAGGCATGCCTGAATCCCTTGCTGGATTCAACTCAGGTCCTGGCTGGGACAGACGTGCTAGAGCTATAGCTTTATGCATGTCAGTCTCATCCTTTAGACTGACTAGAAACTTGAGCAAGTTATTTTATTATCCGTACCTGTACTCCTAGCACCTCCCAGGGTACCTGACATACAGTAGCTTCTCAGGATTTTCATATTGGATGGGTTAGAGGCTGAAGGGTGATCTGTAGCACAGATACTGTCTAATCTGCCAATTTCTTCCTCCTAACATTTTTCTGTTTAAGCTCACAGGTCATTTTACTTAATGTATCCAGCAGCCTTGTCCCACCAACAAACACATATACATCACATCTCTTCTTTAACCTCTTTCCTCCTGTTGCTTTCAATTCTTTCTAAGTTGTCTTAGTTCTCTTGCCACCTCCAGGAAACCCACCTCTACCCAAGAGCCTCAACCAAGGTTGATAGATTGAATTTAGTGTCATGAGGAAAAAGACAACAGTCTGATAAAAATTAGTTTGGAAAACAAGTGCCATCGATTTCTAAAGCCCTTTCATCATCTCCACAATTTTCCATGTCCAACTTCCTCCTTCATTAAATCAACCAGCTTTTCCACAAGCATAAGCATTTAAATACTTTCTATTTGGTTACTGTGTCTTTAATCATCAATGTAGTAACAACAATGCTGTCTCCCTATTTTTCTTTGTATTTGTCTATTTCAACAATAGTGTAGTTAAATAGGAGTTATGAATCTAGCATTGAATAGCACTCAAAAATATTAGCTTCAACATTAACTCAGTGGCCTTTTCAATCTCCAATCACTTCTTACATGGCTCTAAGAAAACAACTGCATGGTAAATAGCCTAGTACATGTATTAAACCTCAGACTACCTTGTTCATTTCCCCCCTTTTCCCTAGTGTATATAAAGTTGATATTCCTGCAACTATTGGAATTTTTGTGATGTAGCTAAAGTATGAAAGCAGGCTCTTTAAACAGGTAAACTATGTGTTTTAAAAGTTTGGATTCATTTCGTCCCTAAAGGTTTGGATTGGTTTGGTCATTGCATGAAACTCTTTGTACAGAAATCATGTATACTTTAGAAATAATATTTATTTACATTAGCACCAAACCAAGTGCCAATAAACTACAAGGCAGATTGAGAGGCAAATTTAGAGCACAGAGAAAAAAGGTAGGGGCTTACAGCTGGACTAGCCAGGCACCTATGCTCCATCAGCATCAGCGCAAATGGGCAAATTACCTAACCTCAGTGAAACTAAGTCTTTGGGGGATTTTTGTTTAGCTTGTTTTTTCCATCTGTAAAAGGAAATACAGTACCAGTCTTACCTTGTCCAGTTTTTTATAATGTACCTTTGTAGGTGTGAAATAAGCAGCAGCTACTAAAGTAGAAAGTGAGGCAGGATAGTAAGAAGTTAGGAAAATTCCCTGGCAAGTGGAACAGGAAAGCTGGGAGGCACTGCTAAACAAAACAGCTGAGCAATTTATAGACAAATACAAAAGTTCATCTCCCTATGGATAACATCTAGGCCTCAGATGTATTGGTTGGCCAAAACATCCGTTTGGTTTTTTCTGTAATTTCTTCATTTTCACCAGTAACTGTTTTGAATGAACTTAAAGACATCTAAGCACTGCTAGAGCCATTTTATGCAAAAAAGCAAACTAACTTTTTGGCCAACCCAATTTTCAACTCTCGGGGGGCAAAACCAGGTAGGCACCGCTGAGACCAGCTGCAATAATGACTAACCATCCTTGCCCTGTCACTGACCCATCAGTGGAAACCATGACCCTGAAAGACTACACCTGGAAAACTTGGTGACTATTTTGCTGAAATCCGCCCCCCTCAAGACCTTCTAAGATTCCTGCCTACAACAAGGAAATAAAAGTCTCAAGACAAATGACCCGGTGGCTGTGCTCTCTCTGGGGAGCAGCCCACACCTTTCCCTTTCCCCCCTTCTTCTCCCACAGGCAGTACATCTCCTAAACTAAGCCAATGGGCAGCCAGCAGCAGCCTGTCTCAAGCTAATCCCCTGAACCTGTTCTCAAGGTCCCCTAGGCTCTCCTGTTGCTTCTTCCACCCTTGTTCTTCCTTGTATTACTATCCCCAAGTTTAATATCCCCAAGTTTAATAGTCACCTGGACTCATGTTGTGAGACCGTTCTTGCACAAAGTCAAGAACCCACACACTGTGGCCCAGCCCTTTGCAGACCCGCTCAGGGCCAGGCCCCTGGCAAGTTAACAGAAACGAAGGTGCGTTTAATTGAAGAACAAGAATGCCGAAATAGTAATTTTCAATTAACCCAACTATGCAAAAATATAGTGAGTTTTAGTATCCAAGAGGCTCTTCAGAAGTCGAAACAGGTGTGCAGCCAGTCAGTCCTGGCTGGTGTGGCTCACTGCGTAGAGCGCAGGCCCGCAAGCTGGAAGGTCAGCGGTTTGACTCCCCGTCAGGGCACGTGCCTGGGTTGCAGGCCAGGTCCCAGACTGGGAGCAAGAGAGGGACGACTGATTGCTGTCTCTCTCCCTTCCCCGCTCTAAAAATAAATAAAAGCTTTATAAGAAAAATAGGTGTACAGTCCAATTTAGATCCAAAAAGGGATAAAGATAAAACATAAAGGGCATTTTCTTGCCTGCTCCAACAATCTGCTAGGAGATACAGATTAGCCACGGTATACAGCCCTACTCTACCGCTGAGGGCAGCTAGCGCTATCCAAACTAGTGTAAAAATCCCATTTTAGCGACGGCGCCAGCGCCCAAAAGTCTCGTTTTGATGACAGAAGAGAAAGAATTAGAAGCGGTCCTGAATCCTATCGCGAGAGGATAGAGCCGAACGCCACGTAACAACCTACAGATTCTGACAAGGAGCGACAGGTGGCGGAACAAACTGTGAAAAGGCGTGGAAGCGTAGGCGTTCCGGTGGGCAGGACTTCCGCCGGAAATGGGGTGGTCTGGGAAATCTCGGAGCCGAGTTCCAGTGGGATTTCCGGTGGCGTCTGACCGAGTGAGCGCGGGTGGAAATGGCTTGTGCGGCGGCGCGATCTCCCGCGGACCAGGACAGGTGGGTCCTCAGAAAGGGAGGGGTTTGCTGCGGGTCCCCGGTGTTCGGCCGCTTTCCCAGCCCGGGGGGTGGCTGGCGGCTGCAGCTCTCAGCCTCTGCGGGCGTTCCTTTCTCCGAACCAGGCTCGAAACAGGGTCCCTGAAATTCCGATTTTAGGGATCTCAGTGTTTGCCGGGTTTACCTGCACATGACGCAAAGGATAGTGGGTGCTACGTGGACCTGACATTCAGTGACAGTCACAGAAGTGAGAAGTCGTGTTTATTTATTTTTTTAACTATTGTGATTTTTCAGGAAGGCTCGTTTGGGTTCTTTATGTTTTTAATACCTCTGATCCCGTCCTTTATGTACGAGAGCGAGGCCTACCTCAGGAACTTTGGACAGGTAGCTGTCGTAACTAAAGTTATGACATCTGCCTTTTTTTCTTTTTAATTTTCTCGAGCAAGTGATGTTTTCTCTATCTAAAGTAGTGAATTAAATTTTCCGTTTTAAGTAAGCTAAGTAAAAGGGAGACAATGTAAAGGAAAAAAAAATATGCGAATAACAGTAAAGGTGTACCAGCAATCATGATAATGATAAATGAATAGGTGGATGAGCGCAGTTTTGGAAGTACTGCCCTAGTGACCAGCTGTGCTTTTTCTGTGGCAGGTTTATTTGTATATATCCTGCTTATTTAAATAACAAGAAGACCATCGCTGAGGGCCGGCGAATCCCCATAAGTAAGGTAAGTGGTCTGACGCCTTGGTCTTTAAGGGGCGGTTTTACTGTTAGAGCCAGGCCACAAAGGCTTTTTTTACTTGACTGCATTTGAGGATGAGGGTGGGGGTGGGAGACTGAAGAGAACAGTAGCCAAGAAATGGGTAGTTTCCTTTATAAGAGTGAAACCAGAAAGGTACCAATTCATTGCCCTGAACCTGTGTTTGAATGAGGGGAGGGGAAGGTTGTAGGATTTGCACGGTTTTCATTTAAACCAAGGTTAAGACAGTCTTCCCTTAATAAAGGAAACCAAACTTATCTGACTGTACAATGTAATGTCCAGAAGGCATCGGAGTTTTGAAAGAAAACTTGGCAAAAGTTCAGAATTCTTGAGTTTTATAGTTTTATGTCAAGTACCTAATGGCATAAAACAGGTGAAGGGTCTTCCCTGAGGCTTTTTATTTTCAAAATTGATGTCGTGATTTACTTTTACGAATCACATTTGGGCGCTGGCTGGTGGCACAGTGGATAAGTTTCCAAACCAAAGGGTCGCTGGTTCAATTCCCAGCCAGGGCACATAACCAGGTTGCAAGCCAGGTCTCCAGCCAGGTCTGTAGCTGGAGGCAGGGGAAAGACAACCATACATTGATATCTCTCTCCCTCTCTGCCTCTCTCCCAGCCCCTCTCTAAAAAAATAATACATAAAATCCTCTAAAAAATTAAAAATAAATTTAAATATTTTTTAAAAGAATCACATTTTGTGATTAACAAATTTAAGGTAATTTGGTAGGCAGTATTGAGTTTATTTTTTATTATTTTATATCTCCCACTTTTTGCTTAAATGTGTAAAGGGAAGTCTGTTTTGCTGCCAAAGCACTGACTCCAGCCACTGTAACAGAGACCTCTGGGAGCAAGCTCTCAGATAGTTTGGAGAATGATTTAAGTTGTTCTTAACTTTCTTGATACATAGCATATATACAGAAACGTACATAAATCTTAAGTGTCTTAATTTTCACAAAATGAGTACCCATGTATAACCAGCACCCTCACTTTAAAAAAGAAAACATTACCAGCACCCAGGAGGATTCCTTTATGTCTCTTCCCAGTCACTGTCCTCTTTATATACATGCATATTACAAGGACAGCCACTGTGCCATCACCATAGATTACTTTTGCTTGTTTTTGAATTTTATTTAAATGGCATTATACACTATGTATTCTTGCATCTGTCTTTTTTTCAACAAATTTTAAGCTTATGAGATTAATCTTTTTTTTTTTTTTTAACTCCACAGTTTTTAGTGAAGTTTAATTCTCATTGCTGTGTAATGGCATTTGTCAACAGCAGCACCATTGACGTTTTGAACCAGATAATTCATTGTGGAGGCTGTCCTGTGCATTCACGTTGTTTAGCAGCATCCTTGGCCTTTACCCCCTAGATGCCAGTGCCTTATACAGCCCTAATTGTGACAGTCAAAAATGTCTCCAAGCATTGCCAAATGTTGTTTGGGGGGCAAGATTGCCTTGATGGAAACCACTGCTATACAGTATTGCACTGTATAATATATCACAGTCCATTCTACTGTTAATGAGTAGTAGGGTGGTTTCTAGTTTGGGGCTATTGTTAATAGGACTGCTGTGAACATTCTTGAGTTTGTCTTTAGTGAACATATTTTTACATTTTTCTTGAATATATACTTGAAAGTAGAATTGTAGGGCCATAATGAATGTGTACATTTGGCTTTAGCAGATACTACCAAAAAAGTTTCTAAAGTGGCTGTATCTATATCAGTTGTTTAACCAATATTCATTGACACCTGCTATGTTCCAAGTATCATGTAAGGTGCTAGGGAATATAATGGTGAACAAAATAGTTCTTGCCCTTGTAAAGTTTATGTTCTCTTGGAAGGGAGATGGACACAGAAGCATGAATCATTGTTATTCCTGGGAATTTACTTTTAAAATTTTTATAATTACAATGGAAACAATTATACCTAGTAGAAAAGGAAACCTAGGATTTGGTATGTGTTTTGATCATAATATTTCAAATGATTTACATATAAATATTACAGTATTCACTTAAAGCTAAGCTGTTTAGTGTTGTTATTATTTTTTAACTGTTCAGGCTGTTGAAAATCCTACAGCTACAGAGATTCAAGATGTGTGCTCAGCAGTTGGACTTAACGCCTTTCTTGAGGTATGGTATGGTTTTTTCCTGCACTATTTTCCATGTTCATCTCATTGATATACCTTTCTAAAAGTCCGTTTATTTGTTTGCTTGTTTTTATGTTAGAAAAATAAAATGTACTCCAGAGAATGGAATCGTGATGCTCAGTACAGGGGCAGAGTCCGAGTCCAACTTAAACAGGAAGATGGCAGCCTCTGTCTTCTACAGTTCCCATCACGTAAGCTTTTTTTACATGAATGAGTAAGTGTAGGGATAGGTTATTCTTCAACACTGCAGAAAAGATCCTCATCTTTTGAAAGGTAAAAATAATGTGTGTTCTATGGAATAATTTAGAGAAAGGACTACCACTGATGGAGAGGTCAACAGTGGTTCTAAATTCCTTAAAGTTAAGGACCTATTTGGTAATATGATGAAACCTACTGATGGTTTTTCAAAAAATACTGTTTTTTGAACACATTATAAATCTCTGGAAGTTCATCATTGCTTTTAGGTTAAGAGTGTAAAATTAGCCCTGGCTTGATAGCTCAGTTAGTTAGAGCATTGTCCCAATGTGCCAAGATTGTGGGTTTGATTGGGTTTGTGCCCAATCAGGGCACATACAAGAATCAACCAATGAATACATAAATAAGTGGAAATACAAATCAGTGCTTCTTTTCTTTCCTTCTCTGAAATCAGTTGTTTTAAAAAGTGTAATTGTCAGTAGTTAATTGCCATTTCTGATCCTAGAAATCCTGAGGTCTGCGCATAATTTCTATTATCAATAAATATAAAGATCTGTACTTAGTGAAGAAAAGCAACAGATATGCATAGCATGGTACCACTTAGGTAAATTAAAATACAAAAAAAGAAAATACCCTGTCTTAGGTTGTAGCTAACCTAATGGCAAGCAGGGAGGGGATGAGGAGTGGGGAAAGTGGAGTTATGGTCAGAGAAGACTGTAGCATTATCCCTGGTGTTTTATTTCTTTAAAAAACCATGGCTAAACAAAACTGGACATTGATAGTCCAAAGTAATTCTGGATATTGGGAAGAAAATTACTTATTTACATGTTATTTTTTCTGAATTTTTAAATTTCTAAAACATACATTTTAATTTTTTTAAATGGAGTTGTGTATATGTGTGAGAGAGAGAGAGGTACAATAAACCCAGACTGAGAATTTGCTTTCAATTGAATTAAAAGAGATTGATTTCTGTATACCAAAACCTGTCCGGATTGGTAGATAGTTCTAGAAATTTAAGATTATGACTCAGGAGTAACAGATGAGAATAATCTGGCATTTGTTTTGTTTTTCTGTTTGACATCTTTCTGTACTATATCTTAAAAGTCAAAAGATTAAAAAACCCACAAACTTTATATTTAAAATTTTAGTTGCAAGTATATTGTTTCCTGTTTTCAGTAAGAAAATAGATACACAGGGCACATAACATAACAAGGTTGCAAGCCAGGTCTCTAGCCAGGTATGTGGCTGGAGGCAGGTGAAAGGAAACCATACATACATTGATGTTTTTCTCCCTCTCTACCTCTCTCCCTTCCTCTCTCTCTGGAAATAATAAATAAAATCTTAAAAAAAAAAAAAAAAAAAAAAAAAGATAGCTCACTTCTCCCACTTCCTTTAAAAAAGAAAGAAAGAAAGAAAGAAAGAAAATAGATACAAAGTTTAAAATAAAAAGCTGGCCCTGGCTGGTGGCTCAGTGGATTGAGCACCTGTGAACCCAAAGGTCACTGGTTCGATTCCCAGCCAGGGCATATAACCAGGTTGCAAACCAGGTTTCTAGAGCCAGGTCCATAGCTGGAGGCAGCTGAAAGGCAACCAAACATTAATGTCTCTCTTCCTTTCTGCCTCTCTCCCTTCCCCTCTCTAAATATAATAAAAATAGTTTTTTTAGAAAATGAGGGCTTGGAGTGTTGGGGTGAGGAAGGCAGCTGCTGGAGCTGGAGGAGGTAGTAGGTGCACAGCAGAAAGCATGTATTCGTAGATCACCTGACAGATGAAGAGCATCTTTGTAGTTTAATGTCATTGGATTTTTGTTGTAGGACAGAGGCTGTTTCCATAGCTTAAAAGTTATAATGATAGCCAGTTGTTTCCAGTTTCTTATATTTATACATGTTCTCTTTGATCTTCAAGTCAGTTGCTAGACCAAGACCAAATTTTTGTTTCGTACTTAGTGTTTTAAATTTTGATTGTATTCATTTAAATATTTCAGCATTATTTGGAGTATTTTTCTTCACCAAAGGCCCCTCTTGAATGAGTCATTTTCTTCATTGTCATTTATTTATTTTTTTGTTTAGTTTTAATTTATTGATTTGAGAAAGAGAAATATCAATTTGTTGTTCCACTTATTTATGCATTCATTGGTTGCTTCCTGTATATGCCCTGACTGGGGATTGAACCTGCAACTCTGCTGCTTTGGAAAAACATTCTAACCAACTGAACTAGCCAGACTGGGGTGTATTTTTCTTTTTAAATCTGTCTCTTTTTCTTGATGTGGTGTGATAATTTCTTGAACTTCATGGTATTTGAGTTAATGACCTTCTGTCTTATCTCTCAGATTATACACTAAGCCTAACCTCTGGTTCCTAGGTAAGTCAGTAATGTTGTATGCAGCGGAAATGATTCCTAAACTAAAAACAAGGACACAAAAAACAGGAGGTGGTGACCCAAGTCTTCAGCAAGGAGAGGGAAGTAAAAAAGGGAAAGGAAAGAAGAAGAAGTGACCTGGTATGAGAAGCAAGTATGTGATACTACTGTAAGAGATGTTAATGGAGGTTTCTAATGTGTATCTGAGAGACACGGGAGCATTTTGTTTGTGCCATTTAACTGACTGTGAACATTTGTGCCTCCCAACTCCAGCATCAAAGTTGACAATGAAATAAATTTACATCAGAACTTTGCATCCAGTTCTTATGCAGTACAAAAGAAAAACTTTTTTTTGCCTTTCAATGCAGAGTTTTTGTGGAAGAGAAAAGCATATTTTTAAATGGATAATGGACTTTACCATTAGTTACTTGAAATCCTGTATCCTCTATGTAAAAACATGTTCAGATAAATTAGTTTAATAAGATTTGAAACACATTTTGTTCCCCTTTTAAGTTAATGAAATAAAATTTGAAACTGACTTTGTAGCTTTTCCTTACAAACCAATCAATGCCGGTGGAGGAGATAATTAAAGAAAATAAAATGGGTAGTGGAAGTTTAGTATGAGCGTAAAACTAGGAGAAAGTGATTAAATCTTCTTGGAGATTCAGTGAGCAGCCAGTGTACAGATCATAGTCTTTTAATTGGTTATCGTCATTCAATTGTTCAGTTACTAGTTTATTGGCATATGTAAAGTGCTTGCATCTAAGCTTTAGATTTGCTTATTTTGTAGGTTTAAGAACATTGTTTTATTTGGAGTTTGAAGATTGCCTATGCTTTAGCAGCTTGAGATGTACCTTTTCAATAAATTAAATTGCATTGGTGAGCCCTGGCTGGTGGCTCAGTGGGTGCAAACCCAAAGGTCACAGGTTTGATTCCCAGCCAGGGCACATAACCAGGTTGCAAGCCAGGTCTCCAGCCAGGTCATAGCTGGAAGCAGGTGAAAGGCAACCATACATTGATATCTCTCTCCCTCTCTGCCTATCTCCCTTCCTCTCTCTCTGGAAATAATAAATAAAATCTTTAAAAGAAAAAATTGTATTGGTGATTCTAACTTTATCACAAAGCACTGTTTCTAAAAGTGGTAATTTTTTTGTGTGTGTGTGAAATTTAAGAGAATCCCTATCTAGTTATGTTTTCGCCCCCTGAGAATCTTTTAAGGAACTGCCTTTTCTGACTTTGTATGTTTTGAAGGGCAATTGCAATTATGCACCACGTAACATTTCCGTCAGTGATGGGCCACATAAGATTATGGTCCCATGAAATTATAATGGAGCAGAAAAATTCCTATCACCTAGTGACATCATAGCTGTTGTAAATTTGGAGCAAAGCATTTCTTGCATTTATGGTGATGATGATAAAAACAAATTTGCCCTGCCAGTCATATAAAAGTATTGTACGTAAAATTATGTACATATGGCCCTAGCTGCTGTGGCTCAGTGGATTGAGCACCAGTTTATGAACCGAATGATCACTGGTTTGATCCCCAGTCAGGTACCTGCCTGGGTTGCAGGCCAGGTCCCCAATTGGGGCACTCCAGTGGCAACCACACATTGATGTTTCTCTCCCTTTTTTCTCCCTCCCTTCCCCACTCTCAAAACAAATGAATAAAAAAAAAATTTTTGATCATGTATGTATGGAACATAATGCTTGATAGTGATAACAAATGATGGTTACTGGTTTATGTATTTTCTATACTAAACTTGTATTGCAATTTTAGAATGTCTTCTTTTCAAATTACAAAAGAAAGTCTGTTACAAAACCAAATGCTGTGTTATACCAGCAGCAGCCACATAAAGATTGTGCTTCACGTGTCTCTTTTCCTTTTTTTAAGAATTTTTATTATTTTTAGCAAGAGGGGAAGATAGAGGCAGAGAGGGAGAGAGACATCAATGTATGGTTGCCTTTCACCTGCCTCCAGCCACAGACCTGACTGGAGACCTGGTTTGCAACCTGGTTATGTGCCCTGGCTGGGGAATCGAACCTGCTACCTTTGGTTTCGCAGGCCGGCGCGTTGTCCATTGTGCTACCAGCCAGAGCCTTCACGTGTCTCTTGATTATATTATTTTCTGTTGTGCTTGATTAAATCTCATGTTGTATTATACATTTACTATAGCCTACCTGTGCAGTGTTTATATAAAGTCTGCAGTAGTGTAGACCTGTCCTAGGCCTTAACATTCACTCAACCACTACTTACAGACTCACTAGAGCAACTTGAGTCCTCCAAGATTCATTCATGGTAAGTGCCCTATACAAGTGTACCATTTTTAATCCTTTACACCATACTTTTACTATACCTTTTCTATGGTTAGATACCCAAGTACTTAACCATTGTGTTACAGTCACCTACGGTATTCAGTAACACGGTACAGGTTTGTAGCCTTGGAGCAATAGGCTATACCAGATAGCCTACGTATATAGTCTCATTGTTGAGAACTGTGGCACATGTCTATCTTCAGCTGCGAGGCAGGCTGGGAAAGTGGATGCATAGCTTTTTCAGTCCTTGTAGAGGCAGCCAAAGAGAAAGTTGTGGAGAATGGATATTGGCAACCAACTTAAAAGATTGTCACAGAAAGATTACTGAAGTCTAAAATTGTTTTAATTATAGGGCAATAAGAATTGCCATAGAGGTTTCAGAACTACTGCTGTAACATTGTATTGCTCTTTCTCATACTGTAGTAATCAGTGCATAATTGAACTTTTCTTTGCTAATCAAGTGCAAAGTGGAATCTTGTCTGAGTAAGATTGAGCATTTATTCATATGTTGACATACCATTTGTATAAGCTTCAGTGAATTATGTTCATGTCTTTTGCCCATGTTTTAAGGACTTTATTGTTATCAATATTATACCTGTCCATAATTAAAGAGCCAGCTAGTTTTAATAGTTTACACTTTAAGCATTAACTTCCATCTTAGAAGAAAAGGATTTCATTTTTTTTCCTTCCACCACACTCTTGCCTTCTTCCCATCTTCCCTCCCATCAATTACCAATATATTTCATATTTGAATCACTGTTCACAGTTTACATTATTGCCATATATTCCATTTGTAGCTGAGCCATGTAATGCCTTTGTTACCCAAAAAATGTGGTCAGGAGTCCAGCAACACTGGTCTTCCCTGGGATCTTGTGAAAAATGCGGGATCTCTGGCCTCAGCCCAGAATTCAAACATGTTTAACAAATCCTCAAGTAGTTCTAACTCACTTTTGATGTTTTGTTTTTTTGCAAATGACTTATTTACTATATAGAGATATAAAAATTTAGATTCGGAAAGCTGGGACTTAGCTTTTAATAGTTTCACCACACATACATACAGTAAGCTGCTCTAAGTTTCTATTTCTGTACTTAGCACACATTAAAGTTTACGAAACGCAACTATGCCATGTATATTTTTATTTCCTGCACTTATGTTTTCCTTGGAGCTATTTTTCTCTTTATTTCTTTAACTTTCTAAGTATCACCAACTCAACCACAAATTACCTGTTGTCAGGATGTCCTTTCAAAAAGTTTGTTCACATCAGGCAGTTTATTTCATCCTTGTCAAGAAACCTCTTCTGAAGCCTTTACCTGACTCGAATCTGCGGGTCACCCAGTCAACCTATGGTACAGCTTCACTGGGTTCTCTTCACCAGCACCCGGGGTGTAACTCCGTTGCTTTATTGGTTTGGATGCCTTATATTAGTGTATCCTATGTATTCCTTTTTGGGGGGCATTGTTTCATGTAACCCATCTTCAGGCTGTTCCTGGAAAATTGCAGGGGGAAGGGTGAAATGTTCTTAGACCTTGCATATCTGAAAGTGTCATCATTCTACCCTCCCACTGTTTGGATGGCTATAGAATTAACATTGGCAACCATGCATCAAGTTCAAGGACATCACTTCATGGTTTTCTGACTTGTTATAGTTGAAGGGAAATCCAGCTCATTCTAGTTCCTGGTCTTTTTGTGACCCACATTAATCTTGTTGAAACCTGAAACATCTCAGTATTCTGAAATACCACAATAGTGTGTGCGCTTCATATGGGCCTGTTTTTGCCCATTGTGCTGGGTACTAGTGGGCTCTTTCAATCTGGAAACTTGTGTTCTTAAGTTCTGGGAAATTTTCATGATCTTTGTTGCACTCCTCATTTGAATATTGGACATAATGGACTAGTACCCAAATTTTAGCTTTTTCTTATTTTGCCTTTTATGTTTTCTAGAATTCCTCTACTTCATCTTACAACCCATCTACTGAATTTTTTATTTTTCTTGTACTTTCAACTTATCTAAGCTCTCTTGCCATCTGTTTCCTTTTTTCTAGCATTCTGTTATCTCATGGATATAATTTCTCAGTGTATGATTTATATTTTTTTCTAACTTTTTTCTTTAAATCCTCACCGAAGGATTTTAGAGAGAGGAAGGAAGAGAGAAACCAGTAGGTTGCCTCCTGTATGTGCCCCAACCAGGGATCAAACCTGCAACCTTTGGTGTATGGGCAACACTCCAACTGAGCAACCCAGCCAAGGCCACTTTTTTTTTTTTTAACCCCTATCATATTAAGTGGGTTTCCTTAGATTTTTTTTTTTTTTTTAAATTTTGACAATGAAAGAGCATAAAGCTAATTAGAAGTTCTGAGCACACAGGGCTTGCATACTGAGTTTCACTAAAGGGGTATGTGCTATTTTCTGGGAAATTTCCAGGATCAGGTGTTTTTCTCTAAAGCTGATTTGCTTCCCTAGAGGAGTCTAATGAGCTCCGAGCTCCTGGGAGGTAAAGAGCCTGCGAGCCTCGTGGGGGAAGGTTGGGTGAGGAAATAGGTCTCAGCTTTTAGCCACTCAATCATGTTTTAAATGCAGCCTTCCCCACAGTCTGCCTGCGTTCCCCCTCTCCAAAGATCCTCTAACCCTGTGCAAAGGATAAACCTCCAGCCTTTTACTTGAGTAGGGATATTTTTTCACCAACCCTCCTTGAGTTCCCTTCCAACATTGATTGCTCTGCAGTTATTTTGATATTGGGTGTGACTTTATAATGAAATTTCTGTATCCAAAGAGAGATTAGGTAAGGTAGGCAGAATGCACCCCACCCCCTCAAAGCCTCTGTTTATGTTACTGTACTTCACATGGCAAAAGAGACCTTGCCGATGTGGTTAAGGATCTTGACCTGATACAAGCGTATCTCAGAAATACTGTGGGTTCAGTCCCAGCCCACCGTAATAAAGCAAGTTGTAATCTTTGTGCTGGTGGAGGGTCTTGCATGCAGTTTGTAAACAACACACCTATGGAGTGCAATAAAATAAGGTATGCCCGTCCAGGTGGGTCCAATGTAATCACAAGGGTCCTTATAAAAGGGAAGCAGAGTACTAGAGGGACACAGTGGAGGAATGCAGGTGGTCTTCAAGCTGACAGAAGCAAGGAAATGGAGTCTTGAATGTCCAGAAGGAATGCAGCCCTGCCAACCTGTTTTGGATGTCTGACTTCCAGAACTGTAAGCTAATGAATTGTGTTGCTTTAAGCCAATATATTTATGGTAATATATTACAGCAGCAACAGAAAACTAACACATCAGGTTGAACAATTGGATTGGCCATAAAGTTTAGCTTTTTCCAAACAATGGCTCTAGTAGTGCTTAGTTGTCTTTAACTTCATCTGAAACAACTAGATTGTATTGTAACAGCTGTTGTATCAGTGTGCATTTTAAAAAACAATAAAAATTGGTGAATTTTTGTGCATCCATTTTAATATTTATTAAAAGATTTTATTCATTGTTTTCAGAGGGGCCAGGGAGGGAGGGAGAAAGGGAGAGAAATATCAATGTATGGTTGCCTTTCACCTGCCTCCAGCTACAGACCTGGCTGGAGACCTGGCTTGCAACCTGGTTACGTGCCCTGGCTGGGGAACTGAACGAGTAAACTTTGGGTTTGCAGGTCAGCGCCTATCCACTGAGCCACACCAGTTGGGGCTGTAAGCCTTTTTAAAAAAATTGGTACCTGGGTGCTACAGTGGACTGTCAGAATCTCTAGTAGTGGAATCCAATACCAGTATTTTTAGAACGCTGCTGAGTGATTTGTAGTGAAAACCTCTGTATGTTAAGTGCAAAAATAGCACTTACCTAACAGTGGTTTTACCTTAAAATGCGGTTCCTGGGCCATCATCTTCACCTGGGATTTTGTTGGAAAGGTAAACATTTCAGCCCTGCCCAAGACCTACTGAGTGAGAAACTTTGGGGACAGAGCCAGCAATCTGTGTTTTAACAACTTGCACCTCTCTCTGACAAGAAATTCTGAGACACACTCAAGTTTGAGAACCACTAACCGAAGAACCTCCTTATTGCTCTTCATCTGAGGTGTGTGTTATAGATAGAAGAATATTGTGGTAACTTTTAATCAAGGTTTGTCTCAAATATATTTACTTTTCTGCTGTACTAGAAAAACTATAATATTTGATGGTTAAGTATGTAAACACAAGCCCTGGCGGGTGGCACAGTGAATAAGGTGCCAGCTTGTGAACCCAAAGGTCACTGGTTTGATTCCCAGCCAGGGCACTTAACCGGGTTGCAAGCCAGGTCTCCAGCCAGGTCTGTAGCTGGAGGCAGGTGAAAGGCAACCATACATGGATGCTTCTCTCCCTTTCTTCTTCCCTCCCTTCCTTTTTCTAAAAATATAAAATATATTTTTTTAAAAAAAGATCTAAACACAAAGACATAGACATGTAAAGACAGATACAAGAGACAAAGCTAACTCACACTCCAGCAGTACGTATTTTTAATAAAATCCTCAAGTCTTGGTCTCAAAGTACAGAATAATGGAGAAGCATATAGAAGCATTTACTACATTGAAATATATACAATACATCAACCTATGTCATGAGACTTGTGTGTAATGCAGTATGTGAGTAGAAAGGGGTTTAGATTTTCTTGTAAGTCCGGTGAAAATAGGATTAATAAACAGTATTTAAGGTTCATTTATCTGTATTCAGAATTAGTCTACAGGTTTTTTTAAAGCCCCACAGAATGAAATGAAATGTAACAGTTCAGTGAGATAATGGAATTTTATTTACATCCATTTCCATTCAGTATATCACATGTTCAGGATAGGCAGTAACTTATTTAAAAGCTATGATCATTTTCTTTAGGCTGTGGGCAGAAGACTCACCCGAGGAGCAGTAATTATTGGTCTGAAACCTTTCAAGTAGAGGAAGAATTACTGTAGGGATTCTGTAACTTTACATATCCCCCAAATACCATTCATGTACAAATAAATGCTTGTCTTCTAGCCAGACAGGCTCAATTAGTTTTCAAATACTCTAGCATGGCAAAATATTACTTGAGAAATCAAAGCTGAGACAGAATAGTTCAACTCATAACTTCTGTCCTGTAACATGCTTTGACTGCCAAAAACAGTAACAAATTTCTTCCAGAATGCACCATAGGAGAAAACTACCAAGACAAAAAAAATTGCATTCAGAATATATTTTACTATAGTAATTTTAAAACTGGTACTAGCCTGTAAATAGTTATGAGCCATAGTAACTTATATTTTACCTGATAATCTATTATATATACTAACAATCTGATTATGTTTTGTATGCTAGAGATTGCACATTTTCATTCTTTTGCCATCAAGAAAAGCTACTTTATTCATGGGGAAAGGGATTTAAATACTACAGATTTTTGTTGTTTTTTTTTTAAACTAAGGCTTAATTTTTCTCCAAGTCATTGCTTGCTTTCTAAAGGTTTTTAGATGTTTAATAAGATGCCTTATGATCACCACTATTACCTCCAGAAAGATAAATGCCCTGATCCATATTGTCCTTTTTAAAAAATTATCTTTAATAATTATGATCTTACCTAATTGTTATTGAAAGGAGAACTAATCATGTATTTGCCTTAAAATGCCTCTTGTATATACCCTGACCGGGGACTCACCAGCAACCCAGGCATGTGCCGTGCCCTGACTGGGAATTGAACCAGCAACCTTTCACTTTACAGGATGATGCCTACCCAACTCAGCCACGCTAGTTGGGGCTAATCGCTAATCTTGGTAGTTTTGGTATGCTCTTCAGTCAGTTTAATCTAATTCGGATGTATCCTAGCAGTATGGTTGGTATAAAGCTCAGTTTTTCTAGTCCAGACAAACTATTTGGCTGATCACACTGAAGACATTGACTTTAACTTTTTGTTCTATACTCAAATTATGTAGTTGTATGCAGTTGATCAAAATCAAGCATCAAGATGAAGGCATTTAAACAGACTACAAGTGATTCTGACTTGCGAAGTAGTAGGGCCTCTTGTAGTAGGGCCTCTTGTGTTTGACCTTAGAAGGCCAGAGAAAGAAGGTGAAGGCAGTTTTACCTAACCATGGCCCACCAGATTAGTTTATACCAGACTTTCCTTCAGTCTCCCAGAACTGCTCCTAGAACCTGGTGTCATCATCAGCATGTATTGCTAGCTAGTGATATAAACAAGAACACAGATGCAATGAGGGGTGGGCAAGTCTCTGAAGGTCCTTAAACTAGTTTTAAAAAAAGACTGGAAAAGAAACAAGACTAAACCAACATGTAAGCATTGAACATGAAAGCAGGGATGATTTCCATTTTAGCATCTCAAAAACAGACAAATCTAAAGCTTATAAACAGATTAGTAAAAGGCCACAAGACAGTATTACTGATTTTACAGGGAATTGGGAATTGGGAGCTGTGATTACTGTTATGTGTCTATATTGCCCCATTTATCAGCAAAGTGACTGCTATTCAAAGCTGTTCTAGTATTCGGCAGCTACAATGTTAGGGAAACAACCAGGACAACCTCCATACAATCTCACTAATCACTTAACTTCATTCGAATTATTACTTGTTTGTAATAATTTTCTTAAGTACTTTTTAGCACAATGGAACGTCCAGCTTTTGGCAGGTGCTCTCCATGAGCATTACGCATGTTACAGTCAGTACATTTCTTTACATACACGTATGCACAATACATCAAAAACACTTAATACAAAATTGTACATGTACATTACATGAAGTAGAACCTTAAAGAGTATTCTAAAAAATAAGTACAGAGAAAATGCATGCAAAGAGAGCCCATTAAAGTCCAAAGCCCATGGGATATATCATTTTATTTTAAGTTTGTATTTCTGGCAAGATGGTAAATGTCTTTTCCTACCCAGAGGCAAAATACATTTTCCAAAAATTTGGATATTGCCCATTGCATTAAATTAAAATGATCCCTATGTAGATAGACAGTAAAAGTAAGCAAAAAATACAACACATTCCATTTTTAAACATATCAAAAATGTTTCCAAGGCAACATTATTAAAATGATTATACCACAGTCCCTAACACAACATCAAGCTCTTAACAAGAAGGTACAGCGGGCAGAAAGATTCCATCCAGTCAGTGGTTTAGGTGCTCTTCTTTTCATCACCCAGTAAATTCACAGCAGCTTTCTTGGCTGTTAGGAGGAAAGGAAATTGTATTAAAACTATTAGCAATACAGGCTCTGTGCATAATGTAGCTGCTACTATGTAACAACTGGGGTGACTCATGTTCAGATGCTAACACACTGAGGTTTGTGGTTAGGGCTTAAAAAGTTTCCAGGAAATGGACAGGAAACCACTTCGTGGCAAAAATCCTGAGTACTTGTACAAAGTCCTTGAAGGTCACATGGCCCGGCTCCCTGGTAATGAGAGACCACCTAAGCCCTTTGTCCTTCTGGAAGCATCACAAGCTGCAGAGATTCCTTGGGCTATGGTGCTCCTCTGTACAATCAAGAAATCCCTGTCTCTGTGTGCTCACCTGTACAATTTCACTGTCTCAATCAGGTGACCATTAGGTCATCCACCTATTCTGTAGTGACAGAAACCAGGGGAAGTCCTCATTTCCAGACCCCAGAAATGACAGTACATTTATACACATTTATATTCTCTTAATTGTGCCATCATTTCCTCCTATGATGAAAAGTGTGCTGCAAGTCTTCAAATTGGTGGCAAGATACTACATATTTGTCTGTGGGAGACTAAGCCTTCCCCTTCTTATTATCAAGTAGCCTGGCATGTGCCCTAAGAACTAGTGTGGTATGTGAGATGAAGGAAGGACGGCATTTTCTGGAAACTTCCAGGGCCTCCTGTGAAATTCCACATTGCAGCTGTTTTTAATGGAGCCTGAGCCCAGTGGTAAGAGCCAAGCCCCTCCTTCCTCACAGCCTGGCAGCTGCTCTCCATTCAATTAAAATCGCTGAACAAAGTTAACACGAAACTACGGCTTCTTTTAACTAGCTATTTGTAAAAATGTACTTCCTGGAGAATCCAGAAGCTTTGAGAAAAGTCTAATATATGTCAGCATGTAAGTTCCTCCCTATTTTCATTCTCACACCCCTGTTTAGGAATGTATCAAAATCACAGTAAAAGTGGATTTTAGAGTATTGCTACCTAAGAGGACCAAGAGGCTAAGAAATGTGGGCAAACAATAGAGAAATGATATCACCAGAGGTTGATGGTCAGGGTAAGGACAAGGAGGAACAGAAAAGAAAGCTCTTAAAGGCAACTAGTGATTCTGACGGTTATAAGTTACTCTTAAATATGTAGGAAAATGTGTTCAGGCTTGTGTACAGGCACAGGAGTTCAGAGGTGAGGTCTGTGAGGGAAAAGTGGGGAGAGCACACCCTGCCGGGGCACTGGTGCCGCTGGAGAGCTATATCAGTGGAATCTTTCCTGCCCAGGGGTCGGGTCACCCATCATCTCCCACTTTCTAGTTATAAGAGAGCTCTCACAAAATCCCCTAATTACATGTCCATCACCTTCTTTTCTCCAATGTCTGAAAACCCTGACTGTGGCCTCTGGAACTTACGACCCATCATTAACAAAATCTCTATTCTCAGCCATTTCTCCAAATATTCCCTTGACCTTTTCGCTTTTACAGAAATATGGTCATACCCTGAGGGTTCTGTTTTCTCATGTGGTGGCTGTTTTTTTCCCTCTCCTATGACCTTAGTACCACTGGACCTAGGGACGGTTAGGTGTTACCTTTGTTCTTCATTGCCACATTCAGAAGTTCATGCCACCAGATGACATCTTCCACTAGCTTTTCTTTTCCCAGCCATCTCTGATCCTTGGGCCATGTCGCCTTATTTAAGATTTTTGCTACAAAGTATCGCTAATACCACTCCTATTTTAATTGGTGATTTCAATATCCATATAGATATACATGATTCTTCCAATATCCTGACCTTAGTTCCTCCCCTCCAATAACCCTTAGGTTCCATCCTACCTACTATTCCGCCTACCGCAGGTACTCACTCTACCAATTCTTGTCACTGCCAATAACTGCAGTCCCTCTGTGTTCTCGGTGTCAAGTATCCCACTCACCACCACCTCCTATCTTTGTAACTCACTATTATTATCCTGATTCAGAGTTCTTCCCCCACCACCTGGTTTTATTATGCATTGATCTTATCACCTTTGCCTCTGTTCCTCACCCAGCTCCAGTTCCATCCTCAAACATTGACACTTCCTGGCCCCACTCACTTCATAGCTGGTACTTAACAAAATCAACCTCGACACAACTCTCGACCTATTCTGAACGTAGCTAGAGAAAAACACAAACAGATGAACCAGTCTCACTTTAAATCCATGGACACAAATTTCAAGGTGAGCCTTTAATACTGCCTGGCAATCACATGGCGCTGTCCTACGCTACTCCCTCTCCCACGGTCTTAGGGCGGCCAGCAAATAACAGCCACGCTCGCTGGTTTACTTACTGTCTGTGGCCGCGTTCACACTACCATGGGAGAGAGTACAGTCCCAGTAACAGAAACCTGATGGCCATCAAAAACTAAAGTATCTGGCTCTTTACAGAGAAAGTTTGCTGATCCTGGTCCAAAACAACTATGTCACACACTCTCCTCTTCCTATCCCTTCTTTCCCTATCATCTCTCATTTGATCTTCTTACTTTAGTGAGAAATTTAACGGGATCAAAAATTACTTCAGTGAGCTCCCATCATCACATGGCTCACCTACCGGCATTTTGCCCATAAACCCTGATTTCCCTCCTGTTGGTATACGCTGTTGCAACTCCTGGGACCAATCTCTCTGTTGTACCCTAGATCCCATCTCCTCTGGTCTAGTCAAAGACAGGCTGCTTGCCAGCTGTCACCCTCTCACTTGTATCATCTGCTTGCTCTTTCCTGGATCATCCCCGTTAATTCTCAAACATTGTTCCTCCCACCTTAAGGAAAAGAAAAAGAACCCTAGTTCCTTTTTTCCAGTTATAGCCCAATTCTTCTGTGCCTTTGCAGGACATTTCTCAAAACAGTCATCGATATTAATTATGTCTTTCCTCCCATTCCTCTCAAATCCATTCCACTCAGGATTTTGCCCCCAACACTCCACAAGTCTGTTTTGTCAAGATCACGAGTGCCTTCCTCTTTGCTAAATCTAGTGGTTGGAGTTCAGTCCCTCTTATCTCACTTGTCCTGTCTGCAGCATGTGACACGTGAACCACTCTCTCCTCTGAAATACTTTCTTCACTTGGCCCAACGACACCAACTTGTGCCTTTCTTGCTACCTCACTGGCCACTTGTATCTTGTCTGCTTAGCTGGTTGCTTCTCATCTCAGTTTCTAAACATTGGGGGCCCCAGGGTTTAGTCCTTGGACCCCCTTCTTTTCTAACCACATTCAGCCCCTTAGTGATCACATTCAGTCTCATGTTTATAGTTTATGTGCTGGTGACCCCAAATTCATATCTCCAGTCCAAGCTTGCTTCCTTAACTCCTGATGTCTGTATCCAAATGGCTATTTGATGAGTCCATGTAGGTACCTGATACACACCTCAAAGCCATGTCCAGAAATTAATTCTTTATTTTCCCTTTCAACCTGTCACACCCAGTCTTCCCCAGCTCAATGGCAATTCTATCCTCCTGTGTGTTCAGTGTAAATAAAAATCTTGGCCTCTCTCCCATACTCCACATGCAAGTCCTATTGGTTCTACATTCTAAATCTATCAAGAATGCAACGACTTCTTACCTCCTACTGCTACCACTACAAACCAAGCCACCACCATCAACTCCAGCCAGATCACCACAATGACCTTTTAACTGGTCTCCTGATTTCCTGTCTCTCTTCAGTCTAATCTTAATACAGTGGCCAAAGTGATCCTGTTAAAACGCAGGATGGATCATATTGCTCCTCTGCTCAAAATTCCCCAACAGCACCCCACCTAACACAGGAAAAGCCATTCACAGTTATGCGGTCTGTCTTCTTCATCCAGCCTCCACTCTTCAACCTCTCTAAACTGGTCTCCTCCTACTCTCCCTCCAGGTCATTCTCTTCCAACCGTAACGTTCCCCTCTCCAGGCTTTTGCATGTGCCGTTCCTTCTGTCTGGAACATTCTTCTCCATGCTTCCTTCCTTCACCACTTTCATGTCTGATTCAGGAGTCTTCTGAATCACTTTATTTAAACTTGTAACCTTCCCTTTAGCCCCTAGCTTTCCCTATTTTCCCTATTGTTTTATCTGCTACATCAACTGCTAACTGTACCATATGACTTATTTTTAATGTAATTCTCTCCCTCAACACGATTGTAAATCTTCATGAGTTGAAGAAGCGTGATCTGTTTGGTTCACTGGTTCACCCCCAGTGCTTTGAACATGGTTAGCATATATCAAGCACCTCAGTAAATATCTGATGAATGAAGGAGTCAGAGAGCTGAGAGAGGGCATTCTCTGGGACCTGTAACAAAGGCAATCTGAATAGCATATTAAGCCTTTCAACCTAAACTGAATTAGAAAGATGTACTTGAATGTAAATATATATTATTCTCTCAAACCTCTGTCCAGCACAGAAAGTCATTTTCCTGATGTGCTAAATGAAATGCATGGTGTATTAAGTGTGGCATGAAGGGAGAATCTTGAGGAAAGTAAAGGACAATAGGCAAAGTCTTGGTAAAGAAATCCCGAGTAACTTTGGTACCTGGCTGAGGAAAGTGGACAGGATAAGAAGGCTAGGGAGCTTGTGGGCCAGTGTATCACAACCCCTCTCATGTGCTGACCCAGCTACCCCTGAGTCTTACCTTCTTTGGTGATGGCATCTGCAGTCTCTTTGGCTTTGTCCTTCAATTCAGTTACCACATTGTCCACCTGGGACTCATGCTTCAGGAAGAAAGGACGGATGATGCGCTTGTAGAGCAGCTCTGCCCCGTTGGAGGGGCTCGGGGCCATGCACCACAACAGGAAACCGCACTGCATGGAAGGAGAGTCGGCATGGTAACAGGCAGACGGCACCCAGACAATACACTGCCCATTGCACCCCGCGGGTGGCCCTGCCTCTGCTATGTTCTCCAATAGCATGTCCAGTGTTTTCTGCAAGCTACAGGTGAGCTTTCTTGATGGAAAAATGTGACAACTAATGGGCTAGTAAAGAAAAGCTGAAATTAAAAAAAAATGTAAAACACATCAAGCCTAGCAGCTTAATTTCCTTCCTAACTTGGACCACTTTTTAGTCCAAGCTTTTATTAGCCCTGGCTGGTGTGGCTCAGTGGATTGAGTGCCAACCTGCAAACCAAAAGGTCGCCGGTTCAATTCCTAATCAAGGCATGTGCCTGGGTGAAAAAACTCAACACTTATCTTTATGTGTGAAGCCCTGTACAGATAAGACTAACGTCTATGAGGCCTGTTCTTAGTAGACTTACATTGGTAAGCCTGTCACATTTATTAATACTGTTATAGGAAAAATACCCTGGCCATTCTTGAAATCTTTCCACAGTAGAAACTCAGTTGTGAGTAGACCTTAGCCTTCAAGTAATCTTTATAGTCAGTTTTTTTCCTTCTTTCACCCTGAATGTAAATACTATTCCTAACTTTTTTTTATGGCTTTGACGTTGTGATTTTTTTTCAATTGACAAGAAGAATTCTACCCTAAAACCCTTTTTTTTTTTTTTTTTTTTTTTAAGATTTTATTTTCAGAGAGAGAAGAAAGGAGAGAGGGAGAGAGACATCAGTGTATGGTTGCCTTTCACCTGCCTCCAGCTACGGACCTGGCTGGAGACCTGGCTTGCAACCTATGCCCTAAAAACTTTTAAAGAAAGACAGAACAAGAACTGTCATACTATACTTATATCCAAAATAATTTTACTGTTTATTCAAAGTATAAATACCAACTCAGCACTAGAAGTGTTTGAAGCAGTTTACTCCTTTATAATGAGCAAAAGGGTACCTCCAGAGTGATACACTCATTTCTCTAGAGAGTTTAATAAACTACATGCACACTGGGTTCTTTTCATTTAACATTCTAACACTCAGCCTAGATGACTTTATTTTTAAAAAAACTCAGTTCTTGAGTTTTTTTGTAAAAAAAATACAAATATTTTTTGAAAAAATATTTTTACAAAAAAAAATATTTTTTGTAAAAAATACAAATCTGTATTTTTTATAATTTCTTAAAGCACCTAACCCCTCAACTTTTTCTTGTGTCCCAAATTTAACTCTGTTGCTTTAGTCCTTGTTATTCTAAACCAAAAAATGTGTTCAAATAATTAAGAAGCTATACTGCTTATCTAAAATAATCCTTTAAAAATGCATATATTTTTGCCCTAAAGCTAATTCCATCAGTACCTTGTTGGCCCTAAGAAATTTGTATTAAATTCTGAAGTTCTATTACACTCAAAATTAACAAAAATGCAGGTTTTCAACAGATGACTCTCTAGATTATCTGAACTACAGAACTCTGGGAACGTAACACTCATGAACTGAAATTTCTACAGACACAAGAACAAGGGGACAAGCTTTCAAAGGGCAGTCATCAGACTGGGTTATGATACATAAACTATAAAATGGATAAAAGAAACAAGCCATGATACCATAAAAGTCCTAAAGGAAAAAACATAGGCAGTAAAATTTTAGATATGTTTAGGAAACATAGCAATATTTTCACTGATCGGCATGGGAAATAAAGGAAAGAACAAACAAATGGAAATACATCAAACTAAAAAGCTTTTGCACAACTAAAGAAAACACCAAAATGAAAAGGGACCCAACCATATGGGAAAACATACTTCCCAATGATACCTCCGACAAGGGTTTGATCTCCAAAATACATAAGGAACTCACATGACTCAATACCAGGAAGATAAACAATCCAGTTAAAAATTGAACAAAGGGGCCCTGGCTGGTGGCACAATGGATAAGGTGCCACGGGTGCGAACCCAAAGGTCGCTGGTTGGATTCCCCATCCAGGGCGTATAATCAGGTTGCAAGCCAGGTCTCCAGCCAGGTCCATAGCTGGAGGGAGGTGAAAGGCAACCATACATTGATGTTTCTCTCCCTTTCTTCCTTCCTCCCTGCCCTTCTCTCTAAAGATAATGAATAAAATCTTTTAAAAAAAAGGCAAAGGACCTGAATAGACACTACTCTGAGGAGGACATACAAAGGGCCCATAGACATTATGAAAGAATGCTCAACATCACTAACCATCAGAGAGATGCAAATTAAAACCACAATGAGATATCACTTCATTCCTATCAGAATGGCCATCATTAACAAATCACCAGGCAACAAGTCCTGGCAAGGATGTGGGGAAAAGGGAACCCTGGTGTACTGTTGGTGGGAACGCAAGCTGGTGCAGCCACTATGGAAAACTCTGGAATTCCTCAAAAAACTAAAAATGGAACTGCCTTTTGATCTAGTGACTCCATTGCTAGAATTATACCCTAAGAACCTTGAAACACCAATTCAGAAGAACCTATGCACCTTATGTTCATAGCAGCATTATGTACAATAGCCAAGTGCTGAAAATAGCCTATGTGCCCATCAGTAAATGAGTGGATCCAAAAACTGGTACATTTACTCAATGGAATACTATTCAGCAAAAAGAAAGAGGGAACTCCTATCTTTTGCCAACAGCCTGGATAGAACTGGAAAATATTATGCTAAGTGAAAGAAGCCAGGTGGTGAAAGACAAATATTATATGATCTCACCGATAAGAGGAAACTAATAAACCAACAAACTAGAACTAGAGGCATGGGAACAACGAACCGACTGACAGTGACTAGAGTGGAGGAGGAAGGGAGAAAAGAAGGGGAAGGTTGTCGTCAAGGAACAAGTATAAATGATCCACAGATAACAGGGTGGAGACTGACTGTGGGAACAGGGGTTGGGTGGGTCAGTGGAGAGCAGCAAGGGGAAACTGGGACAACTCTAATGGAATAACAATGAAGTAAAGACACTAAACTATAGCTATATGCTTCTTATCAGAAACACAACTAAGACAAAACCAATTAAGAACACTTAAAGGGATTTTCATCCTTTTATTTGTATTAAATAATCACCAACTCCCAAATAGCCCATATAGTAGTACATAAACATTACTTAAGGCAAAATAAGCAAATAGTGATATAGGAATCCAATTTACCAAAAAGAGTCACCTGAACCTAAATATCTTGGATATTTATAAACTATATATATAGATTTATATCTTTCTTGGTAATTTTATCCTTATATGGTTCTTATTTTTATAATTGTATGACTTGTAATTATATATAGCTATATGTAGCTTCAAATATTGCTCTGAAATACATAATCAGAATTATACAGATGGACAAAATCCACATAGATTTTTACACTTCCATCAGAAAGTTATGTATCAAACAAACTACCAGATATTTAAGAATACAGAACAAGGAACAAAAATTTTAAATCTTCATTTCAAGATATATACATAGCTCTCTACTCAACAAACAGGGACTGTAGGAGGTTATGTACCACATTATATAGAGGGTAAGAGTGTGGTCTCAGACAAACCGGCTCTAGACTTGGTTCTGCCAGTTGCTTGCCTGGCAAACAGTGTGCGTGTTACTTAATTCCTTGCGTCTGTTTTTAACCCTGTAACATAGTAGTTACTAAGAGAAATTTTTTTTAAAAAGTCAACCTCAGCCCTGGCTGGTGTGGCTCCGTGGATTGAGTGCTGGCCTGCAAACCGAAGGGTTGCTGGTTTGATTCCTGGTTGGACACCCGCCTGTATTGCGGGTCAGGTCCCCAGTTGGGGGTGCACGAGAGGCAACCACTCATTGCTGTCTCTTTCCCTCTCTTTCCCCCTCCCTTACCGCTCTCTCTGAAAAGAAATAAAATCTTGAAAAAAATCTTAAAAAACAATCAATCTCATACAGATTTTTTATAAAACAAGAAACATTTGGAGCCCTTGGCTTTGTGTCTGTCCCAAAAAGTGTTTTCTACCAACATCCATGAAACAGTAACAGGCTCACTTAGTAGTTTTACGTGAGACAGAATCAAATCCCAGAACCAACATACACCCTTTTCTTTTTTTTTTTAAGATTTTATTTCATTATTTTTTGAAAGAGGGGAAGGGAGAGAGGCAGAGGGAGAGAGACATCAATGTATGGTTGCTTTTCACCTGCCTCCAGTCACAGACCTGACTGGAGACCTGACTTGCAACCGGGTTATATGCCCTGGCTGGGGAATGGAACCTGCGACCTTTGGTCGCAGGCCAGCGCTTTATCCACTGTGCTACCAGCCAGGGCCATACACCCTTTTTAAACAATGATTGAGTTGGCCAAAAAGTTCATTTAGTTTTTTCTGTACAGTAGCTCTACTAGAGCTTAACTGCCTTTAATTTAACTTGAAACAATTTTGTTAGATCGTATGTGGCAGCTGTCATATCAAAGTGCATTTAAAAAACAACTTATCAAAACTGGTGAATTTGCCCTGGCTGGCTCCCTTCCCCCTCTCTGAAAATAATAAATAAAATCTTTTTAAAAAATGAATATTTGAGCAGCCATTTAATATTGAACATGGAAAATATATGCAACATTTTTGGCATATTACACTTTTGTTTTAAGATTTTACTTATTTTACTTATTATTTTATTGAGGGGGGAAGGGAGAGAGGCAGAGAGGGAGAGAGACATCAATGTATGGTTGCCTTTTACCTGCCTCCAGCTATGGACCTGGCTGGAGACCTGGCTTGCAACCTGGTTATGTGCCCTGGTTGGGAATCAAACCAGGGACCTTTGGGTTCACAGGCCAGCGCCTTATCCACTGTGCCACCAGCCAGGGCATATTACACTTTCTTATTTCAAGAAAAGTAAAATGCAACTGAAATGCAAGAAAGGATTTATGCAGCATACAGAGAAGGTTCTGTGACTGATCGAACATGTCGAAAGTGATGTGCAAAGTTTCTTGGTACTATTGACATTTTGGCCAAATAAATCTTTACTGTGGGGCTATCTTATGCATTGGAAGATGTTTAGCAGCACCCCTGGGCTCTACCCACTAGCACCCAAAAGTGGGAGACAGCTGACATACTCAAGATATTTAAATCAATAAAGTTATTGGTAAAAAATGAAAAATGTCTTTTATTTTACAGAAAAAACTAAACAAGCTTTTTGTTACTTCTCCTTTCACTACCTGAAATAAAATTAAAAGTAACGATATACTTACATGCTAATTACCAAAACAAAAATCAAGATCATATAATAATCCTCTGTTATTCAAGGGAATATGTTCCCAAATCCCCAGTGGATGCCTGAGACCATGGATGGTACCAAACCTTTTATAAACTATGTTTTTTCTTGTACATACGTACCTATGATACAGTTTAACCTACGAATTAGGCACATTAAGAGATTCACAACTAGTAATGAAATAATTATAAACACTTACCGTAATAAAAATTATAATTAAAGTAAGGGTTACTTGAACACAAATCTTACTGTGACAGTCGCTCGAGTAACTGAGTTGGCTACTAAGCGACCAACGGGTGGGGAGCACGTACAGCATGAATCTGCCGGACACCCCAGAGCAGGATGGTTCGAGATTGCATCAACCTACTCAGAAAAGTGTGTCATTTAAAACTTAGGTACTGTTTATTTCTGGAAGTTTCCATTGAATATTTCTGGACCACAGTTGACTGTGGTAACTGAAACCACGGATAAAGAGGAGAGAACTACTGAGCACAGCACAGAAAACAGAAGGCTCAGTTAGGAAAGCAAAGGGGCGGGGAGGCCTGGCAGCGGGAAGGCGTCGAGTGTTTGGCCACGACGCTCTAATAAACTGAGCCCCCTGGCCAGGCTGGAGTTTTCATTGACATAAACAAATTTTAATTCTTACTATTTAAAACTGTAAATTTCCTGGCTGATTTTCCTACTTAGGATTTCTGTAGAGACTGATACCAGTATTGTAAGATTAGGGATCAAGGTGATGTGGAAATAACTCTCTGGATTAAGGATCAGGAGAGTTGACACCTACTTTATGACGTTAAGTAAATTAACCTCAAGAAGAGTTCATTTTCTCTTCTGCAGGATTTTAGGAAAGCCACAGATTAATGTACTTGAGGAAAGGAGGTAAGTAGTAGCATTACCGAGTCCTATAGTTCTTACTGTCGCTGAAAATCTCAGAAATATTACCCACCTATATAGATAACAACTCTTAAGCAACCCAGAAAAGCTGCTTCATCCATCTCTTCTGGATGAATTAAGGCAAGACTTCCAAACAGGACTAGAGCCAAGTGTCTGTATTTTGCACCTCTCTGCTGTGATTACTTTGTAGGCCAGACTCCAGACAGTTCATTTAGTTCTTTCAGTACCCACTTGAGAGAGAAAAGTAATTACCTCTTCACCTACATCCTTAGCATTTTCCAGTTCTCAAAATAACTTCCTTGTATTAAAAATAAAGTTAACTACTGTTCAATTCTCAAGGTGATATTCAGCTCCCAGCTTTTACAACTCGCTTTCCTTTATCCGTGTAACTGTTCCACAGCCCACAAGTGCCCCAAGCCACTGGGTCTGGCCGTCCTTTAACCTCGCTGCCCTTGAAGTGCCAGCTCCCAAGAGCAAACACAAGCCCACTCCTATCTGCAGTTCAGACAGTGTACTTTTTAAGTGAATTCTTGATACTCTTAGCACTGACACAAAATTCTTTAATTATAAATTACAACAGGACAGATAACTCTGTAATTCTAATGCTGTCCCTACCCAATTTTTCCCTAGAAATTTCCAAGATAGGGATATGCTTAAAGTCAGAAAAATATATATTTCAACAGTGGCCTCCTGATATACTGCAATTATTCCATCAGAAACCTAAGTCTGCCCTGACTGATATGGCTCGGGAGATTGAGTGCTGGCCTGCAAACCAAAGGCTCACTGGTTCAATTCCTAGTCAGGCCACATGCCTGGGTTGCAGGCCAGGTCCCCATTTGGGGGCATGTGAGAGGCAATCACACATTGGTGATTCTCTCCCTCTTTTTTTTTTCCCCTCCCTTTCCCTCTCTAAAAATAAATACAATCTTTAAAGAAAAAAAAAAAAAAAGATGGACTTAAAAAGAAACCTAATTTTTCCTTGAGAAGTCCTTGCGACGTAGCCACAAGAATAGTGATGGGCTAGAGTTAAAATGGACTGTCTGGAATGTATAAATAACAGCTAAAAAAGAATATATAAAGGGGAAATTTCTCTATCTTTTTTGCCCCCTACAAAGTTAAGAAGAGGAATGTTATGCTGTGAACAGGTGAAAGTAGACAGGTAAAAGTTTGGATGAGGATGTAGACTTGACAGGCTTTATTCAATTTTGTTTTAAAAATAAACCTAGACATGGACACGGACAGCAGGTGGGATTGACTTTGGGGGGAATGGGTGGGTGGGGAGGCGGACAGAGGGGAGCAAAAAGGGGATGGATGTAATACAACAACAATAAAATTTTTTTTAAAAACCTAGAAAATGATTTCAATGAGAATAAAGATGAGATGCAAAGATACTCACTGAAGAAGCATTAGTTATAACAGCAAAACAAACCTCCTAAATGTCTATCAATTAGGGAAAGGGTAAATTATTACCTATAATGGGGAAACAGCTATGTCAAAGAATATTGAATAACATGAGAAAATAATCAGAGTATTCTCTTAATTGACATACATATAAGGTTATAAGAATAATACATACACAGCTCTGGTGCATTTATGTCATAGACCAGTATATTTACTTGTTAACATACAGGAAGACTACCCTAATAAGTTAACAGCGGTAGGATTACAAACGCTTTTTTCTGTCATCTAAAACATGTCCCCTCTGTGCACACACATGAAACTTGTTTTATTCACCAAAGGATTCCCCAGACCTAGGATAGATTCTGGCACAAAGAGGTTCTGCCTAAGTGCCCACCAGTGGATGATTGGATCAAAAAACTTTGGTACATTTACACAATGGAATTCTATAGAGCAGAAAGAAAGAAGGAACTTGCACCCTTTGCAACAGCATGGATGGAACTGGAGAGTATTATGCTTAGTGAAATAAGCCAGTCAGTGAAGGACAAATATCATATGATCTCACCCATTACGGGACAATAATGAGCAAAACTAACAACAAGCAAAACAGAACCAAGTATATGAATACAAGGAATAGGCCTTCAGTGGTCAGGGGGAACGGGGCTGGGGGGAGGGGGAAGGCAGAGGCAAAGAAGGGGAGCAGCTTAGACAAGAACCTAGTATAAAGGAACCATGGACATGGACAACAGGTGGGATTGACTTTGAGGGGAATGGGTGGGTGGGGAGGGGGACAGAGGGGAGCAAAAAGGGGATAGATGTAATACAACAACAATAAAATTAAAAAAAAAAAAAAAGTAATATCAAAGCCAAAAAAAAAAAAAAAGAAAAACTATTCAGCTGTCTTAAACGGTATTCTGTGCTAATGCCATTCCAAGTTAAATACTACGCATACTCCAATGAGCATGTCTTCCTTCATTTAAATTTTTAAACCACTCAGCTTCTTGTTTTTATTTTTACCATAAATAGTGTCATAATGTATATAATCTTTAATTTTTATAATAAATTATGCAAAAAGTTCTATATCTCTATATACAGGCCATTTTATTCCATTTCACTGTACGGATGTACTATTAATCCATTTTAAACATTTACCTGTTGATGGAGACTTCAGTTGTTTATAATTTTTCATTATACCAAAATCATTGCAATAAATATCCTCATACAGCTTTCTTATGTATAGTGAGTATTTCCATAGAATATTTAGAATTGCTAGAAAGAAAATTTTCAATTTGACAAGAAATATCTAAGGATCCCTTAAAAAGACCATTCCAATTATACCATGACACTACCACCTTGCCTCCATTTTCCAATACAGTCACCAATGACCACAAAATGGTATTTCACAATTTTAGGTCACATTTCCCTGATCATTAACTACTTACATTTTTTCTCTTCTGTGAAACAGAAGTATTTCTATTTCTAATCTTTGTCCATTTTTCTTTTTCTCTTTTCTATAAACATTTTTATACTTAATTCATTATCTATTATAAATGTTATAAATCTATCTTCCTCGTATGTCATTATTTTATTTTTTAAATATTTGTTTTGAGAGAGGTGGGGAGGGAGGGAAAAACATCAATGTGTGGTTGCCCATTGTACACCCCCAACTGGGGACCTGGCCTGCAACTCAGGCATGTGCCCTGACTAGGAATTAACAGTCATTATTTTAACTTTGTTTATGTTGCCCACTGTCATATAGAAATTTAATATTTAGTAACTTAGTCAAACTTCTATCATATCTTTTTCTTTGTGACTTTCCATTTTTGTTGGCTCCATACCTCCTAAAGAACATTCTCCTATACTTTTTTCTAAAACAGAGGTTTTGGGTCCTGACTGGTGTGGCTTGGTTGGGTATCGTTCCACAAAGTGCAAGTCACCAGTTCGATTCCCAGTCAGGTCACAAGCCTGTGCTGCAGGGTTGGGTCCCTGGTCAGGGTGTATGAGTGGCAACTGATGGATCTTTCTGTTTCACATTAATGTTTCTCGCCCTTCTCTTTCTCCCTCCTTCCCCCTTTCTCTAAAAATAAGTAAATAAAAATTTTAAAAATAAAATAAACCAGAGGTTTTGGTACAGATGTCTATCCCTGTGAGGAGCTAAGGAAATAGGTGGATGGGGGACTAAGTCACCAGGAAAGTTTCTCCCCAGCCCCTCCTGCTCCAACCCTTAGGGCAATGATTTACAATTTAGCCGCAGCTCCTTCTCATGCTGTTTGGGGGACCAAAGGGTGACACCTCAACTTAAGAACTGACTAGGACTGGGGTGTGGCCTTCCTGCTTTCCAGTGCCTGGCAGAGGGGTAGAAATCCCTGCAGGAAAATGAGCTTACCCATGAAAGCAAAAAGGTAGTTGAAAAGTATAAGTACTTCAAAAGACAGACAATGCAATCAAGTATAAATCTATCAGCAGCAGAAATATTAGAACTGAATGACCAAGAATTTCAAATTGGATTGCCAACTACACTAAAAGAAATACAGCAATTTGAAACAAGAACAAGGAAACACAGGAATAAGGCAAGCAACATCAGGTGTCAAAAATGTAACAGAGCCCTGGCTGGTGGTACAGTGGATAAGGCGCCGGTCTGCGAACCCAAAGGTGGCAGGTTCAATTCCCCAGCCAGGGGACATAACCAGGTTGCAAACTAGGTCTCCAGTCAGGTCTGTGGCTGGAAGCAGGTGAAATGCAACCATACATTGATGTCTCTCTGCCTCTCTGCCCCTCTCCCTTCCCCCTCTTTCTAAAAAATAATGAAATAAAATCTTAAAAAAAAAAAAAATTACCAGTACATATAAAGAGCACAATGCATGGTACATGTACCGGAGTAGAACAATTTGAATATTGCGAGGTGAGATTGAGAAAATCTCCCAGAAAGCAGAAAAAAATACAAATATTTTAAAAGTAGTTAAAACCAAATAAAAAATATACCCTCAACTACCCAGAAATTAAAATTGATATTATTAATGTGCTGGTTTTGGTGAGAGAGACCAAAAAAGTAGGAGAGCTTCCTGTATTTAATTCCGTAACTCTAAACTTTTAGATAAAAATTTTAAAATTTTTAAGTAGAAATGTAGAAAAAGTAGGACAAATTGAAATAATAAGGGGTGAGAAATATGTCTGAATACAGAAATAAGAAAACAATGCATAGTTCTTGGGGAAATAAAAAATCTGCAAGAATACTGCATGCACAATGCATGTACACTAGATGGCCCTAGATAATATTTACAAAGACCTAATAATGGAAGGGTGAATGTTTGTTTACCTAACCAGAATCATGGGACAGACACCTGAGGACAATGAGGACATGGTGAGGCGGAATGTGTATGGCAGGGATGAGGGAGGAAAGAGCCAAATTTTTGTCTCCTGGAGGGAATCAAAAGCTAATGCATAAAACAGACAAATTAAAAAGGTGGCTAAACAAGAGTAGTATTTAGAGACATGGAGTTAAATGGCAAGATAATCTACCATATACAAAGGGGCAGTGGCTGCTTTTAAGGAGGGCAGTGAACGGGCACAGGAGTGCAGAACTGCTATCCTTCAAAACTCTTACACAACTATTTCAGTCTTTACACTATGTGATAAGTATCTTAAAAAATTTACTGCTTTGAGAGAGAGGAAGGTGGGTAGAGAGAGACAATGATTTGCAGTTCCACTTATTCATGCACTCATTGGCTGATTCCTGTACGTGCCCTGACGTGTGGAAACCAAACCCACAACTTTCACATGTCCAGACAACGCTCTAACCAATGAGCTTCTTTCATGGAAGACACCTGAGGAGTCAACTGAAGACAAAACGTCCCATTTAGGGGGAAAGAACAACCATATCTATTAAAAAGTATGACTTCTCTTTCTCATTCACCTCTGGTTGAAATCTGGAGTTGAGTTCCATTGGGAACAAGTTTCCACTTCCCATTCCTTTTCCTTCATGCAGGTAGCCCTCTGTTGAACACAAGGTGTGTTCAGGACTCATCCCAGACTACTGCACTCATCCAAGTTATTAAAATGACTTCCTCATAGTTTTTAAATAATAAATTGATTAAGCATTGATTTGCAATTGATTTGTAATTATTGCTAACTTTTGTGCATATTTTTCTAAAATACAGTTTCTGATTTATTCAGTACAGGCATATTGGGCTATTTTTCTTCTATTTAAGTGATTAATAATTTATTACACTAATTAGTCTTATGGAAATTTTTAATAAACTTATCCTTATGCCTTTAAAATTTTTTTAAATAAATAAATAAAATGACTTCCTCAGAAAGCCCATTTCACATCTTCCTTCTCCAAACCTATGTAAGAAATAAGTGTTTTTTTCTTCCACAGAAAATGGCTCCAGCTCACCACTGTGACTATCTATAGCTTGTGAAAATTTGCAATGCTTCCACCTCAAATACAGACAACAGTGTATCAAGATAGGATCTTGGCAAGTAGCAATGTTTATGATAGGTCATAGTATTTCCATCTTTTATCATCAAATACATCTTTGAACACGTAACACAATTGCTATGGCTATTTCTAAGAGTGTATACAAAAAACAAAAAAATTAAGACATGTTGAATCCTGTCTTCCTGTGTAGATGATCTGAGGCAGAGCCACAGATGTCTAACATTAAAGCATTGTTCCTACTCCTGATTTACAGGTCCTGAGACAGGGTTTCTTTCAGGGGTTGGGATCAAATCAAGTCCATATATGGAAGGCAGCAGAGCAACTTAGGGAAAGCCAGCGTACCTTCAGCATGTAGTAGAAGGGGAACCACGACAGGAAGAGGTCGGAAAAGAACTCGGCAATGCTGAACACCCCATACACCACCCAGTAGGTCAGCCACTGGGTATCATCTTCTTTGTTGGGACTCTCGATGGCTTTAATTCTGCAAGGTAATAATACAAAAGCAAGTATGTCATATGGTAAAATCTCAATGAAACATTTTCAAACATTATCACTGCCTGCCTTCCAACACGAGCTGAAAAACTGCAACCAAGATATGCACTGTGTCGCTAGACTCAAGAGTACAACATAAAGACAGGAAGCAATATGGAGATCAGGACAAGTCATAACTACCTGTTCCACATTCTAGGCACCAGAGAAACCAATACCAGCTGTCCTCTGGATCTCAACCCTGCTTAGCCTCTCGCCCAGGAGACACCAACAATGGCTAGGAACCCCTGTACTTCCCACATACCCAAGGGGGTTCCTGCCACCAGGGATCTATCGAGAATTCTCTCGTGGTACTTCAGTTTTTACACACATTTAATAACTGAGGTACATCATGGGTAAATAGGAGTTGCCATAATGAAACTTCTGGAATATTGTCCAGGACTGGTTATGTGTCCTGGTGAGGAACCGAACCAGCAACTTCTCAGTTTGCAGGCTGGCACCAATCCACTGAGCCACACCAACCAAGGCACTAATTTTTAAATTGGATTGCTTTTCTGGTGTTAAATTGTTATATATTAATGTCCAAAATATATAAACCCGGATCATTTGCAAATATTTTCTCCCATTCAGTAGACTACCTTTTAGTTTTGTTAATGGTTTTCTTTCCTATGCAAAACTTTTGAGGTTGATGTAGTCCCATCTGTTTCCCTTGCTCAAGGATATATAAGCCCAAAAGACATTGCTAAAAGCAATGTCAAAGAGTTACTACCTATGTTTTTTACCTAGAAGTTTTATGGTTTCAGGCCTAACATTTAAGTCTTTAAACCACTTTAGGTTTATTTTTGCATAAGGTACAAAGTGATTTAGGTTCACTGTTTTGCATATATCTGTTCAATTTTCCCAACACCACTTGTATAAAGCACTGTCTTTACCCCATTGTATATTCTTGCCTCCTTTGTCATAGATCAATTGAACATATGAAAAAGGATTTATTTCTGGTCTCTTTTCTACTTAGTTGATCTGTATATCTCTTTATGGCAGTACCATCTGTTTTGACTATTGTAGTTTTGCGGTATAGTTTGGTATCAAGGAGCATGATACCTCCCACTTTGTTCTTTCTCAAGATTTCTTTGGCTATTTGAGGTCTGTTGTGTTCCATGTAAATGTCAAGATTAAGTATTCTAATAAAAAAATAACCTTCTTCCACTTCTGAATCACAGGAACTTCTTCCAGTCCTGTAAATCTCTTCATCCTAAACCTGAATTCCACAACTTTTTTTTAATCCCATTCTATGTCGGGATACTTATTATAACCAAAATAGTAAACTAGAAGAAATATGAATCTTGTTCAGCCCATGATATGGATTAAGTATGGAAAATACACTGGTTACTTGGTAAAATGTGTTTCCCCAAAGGGACAGTGAGGTTGCTTAGTCATACTGAGTCATTCACTAAGAAAGCCCCTGAATTAATTAGGAGCAGCTGTGGGTGCACATGTGTGCACATGTGTACATATGTGCTTTTACAGAAAATAACTAAGTGAGGAATAGCTCAACGAGATGACTACTATTAATATAAAGAAGAAGTGATTAAGTGAATACTGCTTTGAATATCAAAACTGGGCAAAAATATTTCACTTTAAACACAAGAATCATTTTAAATGAATGTAAGAGAGCTAATTATAAAATAATGGCTCACACAATGCAGACAGGGCCTGTGTTTTAGGTTTCTTCAGGTAGAAGCTAGCTAATATAAGGCCACAGAAAAAGTGTACACAAGCACGTTAACCAAAGAACTATAACCAAAGAACTAACAGTACAGCCTTTACACATGAGGTTTTCTCCTCTTTGCTTCATCCGAGTGTGGTTTATCTGCTTATATCTAAGTGGATTTTTTAAGTTATTAGTATGATAAACTTTTATTTCTTATACATTCATCCTGGGCACAGGGGAATACATTGTTATATTTCACTGAAGGTCTTAATTTGGGGAATGAAAACAGTCCATGAGTAAGTAAACACACAAATGTAAACTGCTAAACATTTCATGAAACCACCTGACATTTTAAATTCCATTCTATCATTAAAAAATAATTTTAATGCTCACTCAAGGATATGCTTAGGGAGAGAAAAAGAGAGAGAAACACTGATGAGAGAAATATCAGTTGTATGCATCATGACCGGGGATAGAACAAGCAACCTAAGCATTGTGCCCTGACTGATGATAGAGCCCCCAACCTTTTTGTATATGGGATGATGCTCCAACTAACTAAGCGACCCTGCTGGGCTTTTCTGTTGTTATTTTTAAGATATTAGTCAAGATCCACAGATTCAAAACAGAAAAACTACCCCAACAGTTCAAGTTCAGTGTTTCAAGGAATAAAAAATAAATGTCAGTTCCTTAACTTATCAACAACATGAATTCAGAAGCTTCTATGTTAATACACTCGAGACATTATATAGTAACACTGAAAAGTAGAAAGGAAAGAACTCAAAATTAAACACACACATTGAGCACAACTTTGTAGAAAACCAAGGCAATGAAGGAAGACAGGAAAAGACCAGTTTTATTAAGATGAGGCTATTTTTTTAATAGAACATCTCATCTTATTGAAGCATTTAATGATTGCTTTAATTTGAAATAACACAATGTTTATTTTGTTATTTCAAATACAACCCAGTCATGTGCCCTGACTGGGAATCGAACCAGCAACCTTTGGGTTCATAGACTGGCACTTAATCCACTGAGCTACACCAGCCAGAGCCAGTGAAATATTCCTTAGCTTTAAAAAGGATATTGACAGGGAAAGATACCTAAGATATAGTGTCAAGTGTAGAAAAGGAGATTGCTAATTCTGTGGGGAAAAAAAAAAAAAAAGACATGTCTGTGTGTGTTTCCAGATTAAGAATGGTGTCCAGAAATAGATATTTCAAGTTGTGTAAAGTTATCCCTGGATACTGTAATTGCAGAATTTTATTTTTACTGTCTTTGCAATGAGCAGGCATTATTTTTTATAACAAGGAAAAAAGATTTCTATTTGGGGAAAAAAATGAGCACTAGACTTTTTATAACTACTTCCTCCTATGAGATTAGGTCTCTCTTTAGGGCTTTGTTAAAAACAAACAGTAAAATGAACATCAGACACGTTCACTTAATTTCTCTCTTGAGGAAACAGCTCATGATTTCCTTACAAACAAACTTCTCTAACAATGATCAAACATAATCTGTTGTGTTTTAGAGCATTAAAAGGACATTAATACACGCATAAAGACACACAGAGGGAAAAGGTCATACAATCCATCACATGAGGTTGACTCATCCTAATTTTCTGGTTAAACAAAGCAAACTATCCAAAAAACATTAATTACGCTAAACTATGAAATAGCTAGGCTTTCTCCCATCATTTCTTCCCAATGCTCACCTGGCATTAAATCCTTTCACCACCTTTAGCTTTTAGCTTTGTATCCTGCTCCTACCATTCACTATGTGTGACCTTGAGTAAGTTATTCTATGTCTCAGTTTCCTCTTTGTCAACTCAGGATGATAAACCTCATTGTGTTGTGGGGACTAAATTAGTTAATACATGTAAAACACTGAGAAACAATGACTGGAACAGACTAAGCATCACTAAATATTATCTTAATATGTAGTAATTACATATGGTAATAACTTATCATCAGGAGGCCAGAGAGTAAAAGGAAATTACAGTGATAAGAATACTCCAGTCCTGGCTAAGCAGAGTTGATAAGGGATTAACAGCATTGTTAACAGGCTTAAGGGATATTAGAGAATTCATCATGGAGTTTAACTATACCTCACTCTCCAAATTGCAAATGCTACGGAAAGTAAAGAAAGAGTTAGCTGAAATTCCAAATATCCTATTTGCAGGTCAGTGAGAACAAATTGGAAGAAAAAAATGTAATGTATTTCAAGATATAAACACTAGGTTGTTTCTATGCCAATAAGATTTTTCCAAGAAGGCCAGAAATTATGAGCATTTTTCACTGCTGAGTAGGTGTATTACAAAGCAAGAGAGAGGATTCACAGAGCAAGATAAACTAGTGAGAGAAAAGAATATACAATAAAACTTGCTCTTGTACTATTCATAGCATGCTCAACCCTCTTCCTCCCCCTGCCAAAAAGATATGATATCGAATGGCAAATATGCTTCTTATTCTTAATACATAGAAACTATCTTTTACGACAGCTATACAAGAACAATGAAAAACTATACCATGTATGTACCTTTGCTCTTTAATATAGTATTCTCCTATAGTATAAAATGACCAATTTAATGAAATTCATAACGTACAATAAACTAAATTCACAGGCAAATACATTCTAAGATGAGTTTACAAAATATCTAATGGAGAGTGAATCACAAAAAAAAAAACAAAAAAAAAAAAACAGGCATTCATTTTGGTTTATTACAATGACATTACTTATCAACCATCCACTGTCTTGTTTTTTTAGTGCAAAATGGAAGGTTTGGTCACAGTGAAGTGTAAGCCACGTGTCATGTTGACAGTGAGCGGCCAGCAGTCGGGCGTCTCGAGACCTGTGCCTGGTTCTGCCTCCAGGGTCTTGTGACCCGAGTCAAGTAACTGAAGTTTGTGGTCTAGGTTTCCAAATTTGTTAAAGGCAGCTATAACCCCAGCAGCTCGACCTCTTAAGACCTCTACAACCTAACATTTTATAACTCAAAACTGAACACATTCAACAATTGGAGAGATGCTTTTAGAAGATGGACCTGGCTGGTAGCACAGTGGATAAGGCACCAGCCTGCAAACCCAAAGGTCATTGGTTTGATTCCCCAGCCAGGGCACCTAACCAGGTTGCAAGCCAGGTCTCCAACCAGGTCTGAAGCTGGAGGCAGGTGAAAGGCAACCATACATGGATGTCTCTCTCCCTCTCTCTGAAAATAATAAATAAAATCTTAATAAATAAAATTTAAAAAAAAATGAATGCCTGAAGCCGTAAAATAGCTGATACAAATCCTACTGTATGTGTATATATATACATTCACATGTATGTATGTGTATATATATATATATTCACACACACACACACATATATATATATTGACCTTTTGTCAATAAAATTGGTGGCCCTATACGTATAATACCTATGTCAAGTATGGTATCATTAAGTTCAACTTCAGCTCAAGTACCCTGACTCCCTACTCAGAACAACCTTAATTAACTGACCATTCCCAGACAAAAGAGGGCCACATCAAGATGCAGGCAGCAAGTTAGAGTTACCTCGGACATGTAAGTGATCCCTCACTCGATGGCCTGGCCTAACCATCAGAAGCTGCAGGATATATATAGTGGCCATGTGACTGAGAGGGAGAGATAAGCTCCACTCCCAGGAATCAGAAGAATGAGCAAGCGATAGAATGGAGTCAGGGTTTCTATAGCCCCACTCATATTACAAGTGCTACAAAAAGTCAATTTCACTAGCAAGTTTTAAAATTATTTGTACAGTCTGCTTATACTAATTCATTGTTTCTCAATATTAGTTAACTGATGGGCACCGAATATCTCAAAATATCCCAATACATACTGTCTCGTTTTAAACAGTATAGGAGAATATTGAGTTGAAAACTGAGTCCTCATTCAAAGTCAGTTCTGAAAGAGAGGAACTCCAGGACAGAGGGTGAAAATGAAGGCAACTCAGAAGGACAAATAGACCAAATCTCCATGGCTTTCATAAACAGAAAAGAGAGAGTTCACTAAAGTTCAAAAGAAACACTCCAGAGCAGACTGAATATCCCTCTGCAACTGCTTTAGAACCCAGAAACTAGATCATGAATAAATAAATCATTCACCTTATTTGCTCCTCAAACCTTCCTTTTCCCTATGGTACAGGCAACGAGAAAAATTTAACCAAACGCTGACTGTAATTATCTTTAAAAACATTGCACAAGTTGTTACAGGAATATTTTATATTTCAGTTTTCTTCACACTCCTCCATCTTAAAATAGTTCAGCAATATTAGCAATAATACTAAGTGAAAACAGAACCAGTAAAAAGCTGACAGAGTAAAATGTTTAAAGTTTCAGTGTTGTGTAAGGTCAAATGTACACAATGCCAACTATAGTTCTGATCCAAGTACACAGCTGGCCTGACTATCTGAGTTTCCTTCACACCAAAGAAAGCTGAGCGTGGGCAGGCCTTCTTCTGCTCTTACACATTCTAACAAAGAACACAGCTGCAGAGAACACCAGCGTACAAGCAGCTTGATAGAAAACATATCTCCTCCCAAGCTCTCATGAGTAAAAAAAGAAAAATGTAACACAAGACAACAAACACACCCCTTACAAAGGAGTCTAGGAAGAAAGTGGCAAACGCACGTCCTCCAGCACCGTTAGACGCTTGGCCCTGCTCCAGGTAACTGGCTTCTGTGAGACAGAAAGTGGTTCAGAACTGTCAGTCGGTCACAAGGCGACATTCTCAAGCTCTCCTCTGGCAATGAACCTCTGTTTAGGAGTCTGCCATTACGAATCTTAATTAAATGAGTAGGTTTCAGCCATTTCTAACCTGTATTTCCTCCCTTTATCTGTGGTGCATCATTAGCTAAGAAGATGCTATAGCTTTTACTTGAGTTTGTTATTACAACTCTTGTAGTTATTTTGACAGTGTGATGTTTTTTGCTGTTGTTGTTTTTTCAATTCTCCCTCTCACCCATCCCCTTCTGATCTGATCTCAAAGGGGTCATTCCCAAACAGCTTCCCCTCGAGATGTGTGGCTCCTGACACAGAACTGAAGGCAAGCCCTCATTCCCTCAGGAAATGAACTCAGTGTGCCGGCTGGAGCTAGGCTTGTGCCGGTAAAACAGAGCAAGTCTCTGCCAATACCTGTTGATACTAGTTGTAAACTAAAGCTGCATCACAAGCAAGAGAAAGACCTTAGTACTATCTTCCAACTCATGTCCACAAAACATTACAAATGACTGCATGAGCAGGCATCTGATCTGGAATAGCACTACGTTATTTGAGTAAAAATACCGTGCATGACAGGAATGTACTAATGTGTCAAATTGATCAGCAGTTCATTTTCCATCTCTACATAAGGTGACAGCTCATCTCTGGGATGCTCAAAGTCACCTGGGAAGTCGTATAACGTGAGAGTTAAAAACACCAACTTTGGAGCCAGACTCCCTGGGTTTAAATACCGGTTTTACCATCTACTAATTGTTAGACCTTAATCGACTTAATTTCTCTGTTTTCTCATCTGTAAAATGGAAAATCATAGTACTTATGTTGTAGGGTTGTCAGGGGAATTAAATGAGCTGTATTTGTAAAGTACTTAAACAGGGATGGATCTACAAACATCTACTGAATGAAGTGCCCCGCAGGTGTTCAGCAGTCATGCAAACAGCTAATTGCTCTCACACTTTTTAGGCTGATGGCAAAAGCTGAAAACAGGCTGGTGAGGACCATTTCTGTGTGGTGAGGACACGCAGAAAAGGACACATCGCTGAAGTGGGCATGAGATTTCAAAAGCATGACCAAACATTTGATGATGTATACACACCAAACACTGGACTCTACACATTCGACCTTGGTACTAAAACATGTCTCAATGTCTTTTTCACATTCCTGCGTAGTCACTGACGATGGTTCCAGACCCAATCTGACCTCAGGAAACACGCTCTGCCTCTCTGTCCCTAGATCACTGAAAACTAAAGGAATTGGACTACACACTTGATCTCTCAGGCCCAACTCCGACAGACCCTGAAGGTGGCAGCCTGATCCTTGAAGAAAATACAAAATAGAAAGAGGAAAATACACTTTTTACAGAAGTTTTAACAAAAAGATTGTTGAGTAGGACAAAAAGAGCACTGCCCCACTTTCCTTTCTCTAAAGGACAGAAATAAAGATAGGAAATAAAGCCACCAGACTTCCCCTCACAATTTCATTTGAACAAAGCAGGGAGAGAGCAGCACCCACACTCGAGGGCCCCTGGGAGGGGTGACCACTGGCCTTAGGTGACAGACTGTGTGAATGAAGGGGGAGCCCAGCACACAGTCATAAGAGGCTCCTCACTGAGATTCTTATTTTTGCCATGCCATTAAAAGCAAGGCTGCACCAGAAACAAAAGGACATATATTACATGATTCCACTTATGTGAAATGTCCAGAATAGGGAGATCCATAGAGACAGTAACTGCTAAAAGGTATAGGTTTCCTTTTGGGGTGATGAAAATGGTTTGGAATTAGATAGCGGTAATGCTTTCAAAACTCTGTAGGTACATTAACCACTAAATTGTACACTTTAAAAAGGTTGCAGCTAGTGTGGCTCAGTGGATTGAGCACCGACTTGCGAAACAAAGGGTTGCCAGTTCAATTCCCAGTCAGGGCACATGCCTGGGTTGCAGGCCAGGTTCCCAGGTGGGGACATGTGAAAGGCAACCACACATTGCTGTTTCTCACCCTCTATCTCTTTCCATCCATTCCCCCTTTTGAAAATTAAATCAATAAAACCTTTAAAAATAAAAGGCTGCCAGAGGCAGGGCAGTTCTACCTTAATAATGGAGGTTGCTATTATTATCCAATAGCCAGCCTTCTCTTATCAGGAGCAGAGGAAACTAGGAGATTAAAGTAATTCTGTCAACAGCTCTTGATAAGGGGAAGGCTGGAATTAGATTTCATAGTGCCTACAAATAAAGTGCCTGGTGGCCGAAAAGTCTGGAAACAGAGGTAGAGGATTAAAGGCTGTTTTCAACCAGTAGGAAGGGAGTCCCTGATATGGCGCTGCCTCCACCAGCACCGGCCAGCCCCTCAGCTTTCTGAGCTCCAACATGCCAGGACCTGACCTGGAGCCTGGTGCAGCCGGATCCTACCCACAGATTTCCCAAGGCATGAGTCATAAGGAAAGCTAGGAAGCCAGCTGAGCTTTTCCAAGTTTATTTCTGACCCCTACAGCCACTAGACCCAATGCTGGCCATTACATAAAATGTGAGGACCCCTCCCTATGGTGGTCCAAAGGAAGGAAACAGCAGGAGCAAAAGCTGAAAGGTGAGGAAAGGATAGACAACAGCTTGGTAGGATCACCAATTTCTTCTAGGTCCCAGCAGTCAGGATGACCTTTACATTGTATCATTTCACACCCCATTTAAAACCCGTCAACTGGAAAACATGCAAACTCCCTACAACCTGCCTGGAATACAACGCACACATTGTGCACGAGCCATAGGGTGATGACCTATACTCTGGCTAGCCCTAGCCAGGTGGCTTGGTGAGTTGCAGTGCTGTCCCATGCACCAGAAGGTTGCAGGTTCCATTCCAAGTCAGGACACGTGTCTAGGTTGCAGGTTTGATCCCTGGTTGGGGAGGGGCGTGGCATACAGGAGGCCACTAATTGATGTTTCTCACATTGATGGTTTCCTCCCTCCTTCCCTCTCTGAAGTCAATGAAGAAAAATAAAGACATGTACTACTGGATGATTTTGTCTGTTATCACTGACCCAGGGATGTGCAAGCAAGTCATTTTGAACCAGGGCTGCCTACCAACTTTCTATATACACCATATAACAGCAGATTACATTTCATGGAAAACTGCTATTCTTGTACTGCTTTTATTGATCTGAAAGCCAAATGAGTTTTTCTGATCTGCCTGCAGAATCTTTTGGCATTCCCATAAGACCTGATGGTGCAATAGCGGGAGTGTGAAAGCTCTTCTCAAACTGAAGGCTGAAGGTCTCTCCATTCATAAGCAAGCAGTGTCCTACCTGCAGTTAGACTTTCTGCAGTGCCTCTAAGTGTACCAGACTAACACAATAACTACTACTTACGTAATTTTGATTTAATTGTGCAAATCAAAACATCTAAATCAAAACATGTTTCCTCCCTTCCAATGATAGACACAAAATGTAATAATGTGTTATCTATGTCTAAGGCTCCTAGCTAAAATTTTTCTTCCTTTATTTTTGTCCCTATGGTTGAAGAAAGTTGCAAAAACTAACTCAGCGCAAGTAAAACCCATCAGCTTTCTTGGCAAGAGCTATAGAGTAAAACAAAATTTACTTGTGTGAGGAATAATTCCTAACTGAATGAATGGAAAAGTGAAATTGTATAATATTCTAAAATAAACACACTGTAAAGTAAAAAACAACCTCCACAAGTAATAAATTCAGCTAATCTCGTAAGATCCGTTTACCATTAGTTTAATTACATGAGTCATTTATGTAACCAAGGAGCTAAATTAGGGATGTATTTCATAAGGTTTTTGTTTTTATATTTGGGTGTTTCCCATTTACCAGCAACAAGCGGCAAGACTTTTTCTTTTTTTTCTCATGTAAGCGTATTGGAGTAACATTGTTTAACAATATGACACAAGTTTCAGGTGTACAATTCTTTAATCAGTATAGGCATTGTGTGCTCACAACCCAAAACCTAGTCTACTTCCCTCACCATCTGTTTGACCGCCTTTACCCTCTTCACTTCCCCCATTCCCTTCCCCTCTGGTAACCACCACACTATTGTCCATGTCTATGAATTTGGTTGGTTTGTTGCTTTCTATGTCATATCCCACGTATGCATGAAATTACATGGTTCTTCTGGCAAGCCTGTTTAAAAGCAAGGCAAAATTCTCCCCAGTGTCTGAGTTAACTTTAATTCAGAATTAAGGAAGTCCTAATTGGTGGGGTTTTACTTTCTATGTGCATGGCTATAAGGTGAAATGCACAGTAAAATAATTATTAGGGAGAAGGAATCAGCTCTCTGGTCAGGCACCAGTCCCCACCAGTCCAGGCAGGACGACTTTGCTGTGACACTTCCAGTTTGTGCATCCATTAGAAGTGACACAACCTGACGAAATACACATTTCAGCTAGTCATCAAGAGATCAAGCATCAAAAAAAAAAAAAAAAAAAAAAGAGAGAGAGAGAGAGATCAAGAATCAAGGCTCTAAAATGTTTAACCTCAAGCAGCCAGTTACTGTCCTGTGGGGCTCTGACTGCTCTCAGGGCAACTGGGGGTACCGTAACCAGGGCAGCCCTCGATGGGGGGGAAGGGCAGTGAAAGGCAGGAAGGATGGTTGGTTGCACGGGGAGCCACTTACGAGATGTAGGCTGGGTAGCCAAATCCTATCAGGTTGCAGAGAAGGGAGGCTCCATAACCGAACACCAGATACAAGGCCACCACCCCGATGACACCTGGAGACCAGAGGAGAGAAGTGGGTCGGGTGGCACGAGAGATGCTCAAAAAGCACAGCCCCCTACGGCAAAGCTTGGCCGTAGGCGGCGTTGGCACAAAAAAAAACAAAAACAAAAACAAAAAAACAAAAAACAAAAAAATAAACAACCACGAGAAGGTTGGGCCCTCCCCTTAGCTGGGCTTTGCCTTGGGTCTGGGAACGGCGGGCAGCCCCCACCTTTGTGCCTTCCCTTCCTCCCGCCTCCCCCCGCAGCAGCCCCTCTGGGTGCGGCGCTCCACGCGGAGTCGGGCCAGGACTGGCCGCCACCGCCACCAAGCCCGCGAGCCCTCCCGCTGGGCCCTCCCCCCACCGTCATTCGCGCCAACCTGTGCACCGCCCGGGGACACCAGCTCCGCCGCCGGGACGGACACGTCAGCGCTGGCCGTTCCCCGGCTCCCGCGCCCCGGGCGCTCTGCCACCGGCCGCCCGCACAGGCCAGCGCCCCGCCGCCCGCCGCCCAAGCCGGGGCCGCCCTGGGAGGAGGGATCCTCGGCCCCAAGCCTTTTCCGCGGCCAGTGCGGTCCCCGAGGATGCCGTTCGCCGCAACGGTCAACGACATCGCCTCCCCGGAAGCCTCTCCCCGGAAGCCTCCCCAACAGCTGGCGCAGCAGCTGCTCCGGGCCCGCGGCTCCGCACCCACCGATCGCGACGTAGCTCCGGCTCACGCCGGTCTTGGCCTCGAGCTTGGCCAAGAGGTCGGTCATGCAGTTCTTCTCGTGCAGGAACTGGTCGAACCTCTGTCTCAGGGCCGCAGACATGGCTGGGACCTGTGTGCCGCCGCCCGCAGCTGCTTCTCGGGAGGGTAGCAGCGGAGCCGGCGGACGCGCGGAGCTGGCGGGGACGCGGTGGGCGGGACCGCCCGCGTCTGCGCGTCCCTCCCTCGCCGCCCGCGCCCCGCCCGGCCCCGCCCGCCCGGCCCGGCCCTCGGCTCCCTGCGCGCCGCCTGCACCACGCCCTGGGCGGCGGCCCCGGCGAGGTGCCCAAGCTGCGCCGGCTGCCCACGCGGCCAGGGCCCGCTGCGTCGGGGAACAGCCTGGTCCTTGGAGGGTCAAAAGGGGTGATGCCTCTTGCAAGCTCCTTTTGCGAATCGAACTAATGCAGAAAGCAAGTGGAAGGGAGGAGGCAGGCGCCCTTACGGCCCCACCTGCCGTGAAGTGGGACTGATTTGATGTATTTAAACGGCCGAGCTAAACCTGGTGAGGCATTTTGCATCTAAAAATGGAAATGGACGACCATCCTGAAGGAACTCTCATGGCAAACCTGCATTTTTCTTCGTTGCCGTAATTGTTTACACATATGGGTAATAGTGTTTTTTTTAAAAGACCCTTGAAGAAACTTAATACACCTTTCTCTGGGTACATCTTTCCCGAGAAAGTACTACACTACTTAAACCTTTTTTTGTGGTGGACCTGCATCGTTTGATGTTTGATATTGTGCAAACATTTCGAAACCCTTCAACACTTGCCTGCAAGCAAAAATACCCTGAAGAAGGTCATTGGCATCCTTAGGGCAGGATCTTACTCTACTTCCTTAAGTAAGTATGTCTTGCTCAAGCTCTTCACCTAAACCTAGGCTCTTGTTATTTCTCACCCAAATTATTTTTGAAATAGCCTTTCTGACTCCTAAGAGCTTCACACTACTGCAAAATTTTCCTGGTTGCTGAAGCTTCAAAGGCTCCCCATTAATTGCAGACTAGAGCTCTGATTCCTTAGCATCCACTGGCACAAAGTGGCCCCCAACATTTTCTCCTTGTCCTACACAGTCCCTTTGCCCTTACAAATTGACTCAGTCACCATACTGCCTTCTACTTCTGTGAAACGTCTTGCGCACTCCTAGAGTTTTCCTTTTATGCTAATGCACCTTCCCTGAATTAGGTCCACTTCTTAGTTCATGTTTCTCAGCCCTCTCACTGCCATCCAGCCAAATGAGGGAACAAATTAAACCCAATAAAATATTAATGGGATTATTGTGACGGCCTCCCTACTGAGCTGTTGATTTCTGTCTTTCTACCTACGGTCAATTCTCAATGTGGCAGCCAGTTAGATCTTTTAAAAATGTGGGTCAAGTTGTGTTATCTTTTTGCTCTTAACCCTCCAGTGGCTTTCCATGTGCTAAAGAGTGGCCTCCAGGTAACAGGTGACATGGTTTATTCCATCTCCTACTGCCTGCCTCCCTGCTGTGCCTCCAGCAAGCTGAGCCCCTCCTCCTGTCCCCCCTTGGTTCCTCTCCACCCTTTCATGTTATTTCTAGTTCAGCGTGTCTCAACCAGGAGTGATTATGCACCCCAGAGGACTTGTGGCAATATCTGGAGACATATTTGGATGTCAGATGGTAACAACTGGAGTAGTAAGTAGATGGTACCCACTACTAGCATCCTGTGGGGAGTGGCCAGGGATGCCCTTAAACATCCTACAACGCACAGTATTGCATTTCATACAGATGGACCAGATCTCTGTCTGGGAGGCCATGAGGAAGGCTGGCCTGAACCGGTTTACTTTGGCAATTCCTAAGAATGAAGTCAAACTAACCTGAGATGATGCAAATGCTATTACTATAGTACCCTTCCTGGGCTTGAGAAGAAATTTCTGCCAGAGACCTGTGATCAGGTCACTTTTGTTCCCCAAGAGCTCTTTCTTCAGGTTAAGATAATTTCTCAACTACTTGTAGTCACTAACACACTTTTGTTCCACTTCTCACATACGTTATGTAGAAGATAACTTCATTACCTTTCCCCATCCCCCTCCCTCCTGGGGAGGGACCCCGGCTTTTATGGGATGAGGCAGCCATCTGTCCCAATCAGGAGGCACTCCGCCCCTGTTGACACTGCCCCTTCCCTTCTGCCGGAGAAGGCTAATGACAACACTTCCTCCAAATAAAGGCAAAAGACAAAGTGAAAAATACTTGAAGAAGGCTTGCCAGACAGCAGAAGGAAAATACAGAGGGTGAATATAATTTAGGGAGTATTAAACAAAAAGAAAATGTAAAAATCATCCTGTGTCATTTTTCCTCATTTGTTTGCCTCTTTTATCTTACCAACATTTTCTACTGAAAATATGGACCAAGAAGTTTATTATATGTACCCATTTATCAAACAGAAAGTTGAATTTTAGAAATGTACTGCTCATGGCCCAAACCAGTGTGGCTCAGTAGGTTGGGAGTCGTCCTGCACAGAGAAGGATCGTGGGTTCAATTCCCACATGGGACATATACCTGGGTTGTGAGTTTGGTCCCCGGTCTGAATATGTACAAAAGGCAACCAGTTGATGTTTCTCTCTCACATTGATATTTCTCTCCCTCTCTTTTTCCTTTCCCCTTCCTCTAAAATAAGGTAGATAATAAAATCTTTATATAAAGAAAAGAAAGTTACTGCTCATGATGGAAAATAAAGATATGCCTTTGGTTAGCAAAGTATTTTTATTCTGAAATTAAATACCATTTTCATTATTATCACACATAAACCTAGAGATTTTCATCAGATATAAACATGCCCTTCATTTCACCCATTTATTTCATTAATGGCACCTGCACAGGAGACAAATAGACAAATAGAGAGTATGTCGCTTTCAGATTGTTTCTCTGGGTTCAGGATTCACCTCACAGTCTGCAGGATGACATGCTCTTTTGCTTATTTTCTCTGTAAGGAAGGAATCTTGAGGCAATTTTGTGCCCTTTCCTTTGTGAGTAGGCATCAGAGTAATTTAGTTAACTTGAATAAAGGAACGGACGGGTTGTATTTGTTTCCTACCACAAACTTGGTGGCTTCAAATAATACCAAAATTTATCTTACAGCTAATACATCCGTATGCCAGATGTCAGACACAGGTCTCACTGGGTTAAATCAAGGAGACTTCAGCAGAGCTGCACTCCTTTCTGGAGGCTGAGGTAAAAATAATGTGTTTTCTTTCTTGTTTGGTTTTGCCTGTTTTTGTTTTTGTTTTTTCCTCCTTCTTCTTTTCTCATTTTGGGTTGTTGGCAGAAGTGAGGTCCTTGTAGTTGTGGAACTAAGGTCTCCATTTCCTTCCTCATCTTCAAAGCCAGCAGCAGTAGGATAAATCTTTTTCATATGTCTAATTTCTCTTCCTTTTTCTTCCAACGCATCTGCCTTCCACTTCTACTTTTAAGGTCTCATGTGATAAGATTATTGGACTTGCCAAGATAACCCAGAAAAATGGTGGGTCCAATCTAATCACGTGAGATCTTAACCCTTTTACTATGTGAAGGGACATATTCATAAGTTCTGGATATAAGGGACATGGACATTTTTGGGGGGCAGGTCATTATTCTGCCTATCACAACAGCTTTATATGAGGGATCCATAACCAGCCTCAAGGTCCTTGAGAGAATGAGTATGTTGAGACCCATCAGCTGGTATAGTCCTTTCACTCACATTGAGGGCCCACCCAGGACATGGCACAGGCTTGAGGCCCAGGCCCAGGGGCAGATGCCCTGACTCCATTGCTTCCTAGTTCTGTGATCTTAGGAGAGTTCTCAAACGCTAAAAGCCCCAGCCCCTTAGCCTATCAAATGAAGGTAATGAAGATAATGTTGATTGAAGATACTATAGACTGAATGTGCCCTCTCTAAATGTATATGTTGAAATCTAAACCCCAATGTGATAGTATCTGAATGTGGGGCTTCTGTGAGATAACCAGGTCATGACAATAGAACCCTCATGAATGGGATCAGAGCCTTTATAAAAGATGCCCCAGACCTGACTGGTATAGTGGATTAGGTGCCGACCTGCAAACCAAAAGGTGACCAGGTCAATGCCCAGTCAGGGCATATGCCTGGGTTGTAGACCAGGTCCCCACTAGGGGACATGCAAGAGGCAACTGATCAAGGTATCTCTTGCACATCAAGGTTTCTCTCTCTCTTTCTCCTTCCTTTTCTCTCTCTCTAGAAATAAATAAATAAAATCTGAAAAAAAGAAAAAAAAAACAGATGCCCCAGAGAGTTCTCTTGCTCCTTCCATTATATGAGGACACAGAGAGGAGATGGCATTCTGTGAAGCAGCCCTCATAAGACGTCACATCTACCAGTACCTTGATATTGGACTTCTGGCCTCCAGAACCATGAGAAATAAGTTTATTCTTGAAGCCACCCAGTCTATGGTATTTTTGCTATAGCAGCCCAAATAGACTAACACTTTGTAGAGTATCTAGCCTTGTGGAGTGCTGGTGAAGTTTTAACTAATCTGCAAGACATACATACATAAGTGACAAGTACAAAGACAAAAAGTTGACGCTTAAAATTCCTCCCTCTCGTCTGTCTGATTTGATTCCATGGTTTTGTATTTGTGAAAATAAAAGTACTAGAAAAAATAAAAGCACATTTTCATCAGTAATTTGACTATTGGAAAGAGAAAGGAAAATGAAAATTTATACTGAGCACACCTATTTTGTGTTAGGCAATTTATGTGCATAAAGAGTCTAAGAGCATATTTTTAAAAAGATTTTATTTATTATTTTTAGAGAGAGGGGAAGAGAGAGAGGCAGAGAGGGAGAGAGACATCATTGTATGGTTGCCTTTCACCTGCCTCCAGCTGTAGACCTGGCTGCAACCTGATTATGTTGCCCTGGCTTGCAACCTGATTATGTTGCCCTGGCTGAGGAATTGAACCAGAGACCTTTGGGTTTGCCAGGGCCTAAGAGCATATTTTTTATGCAGCAAGGGCACCAGGTGATTGAGGATTAAGAGCAGGGTTTTTCCGCAGGCACAAAGTAATGAAACAAAGTTCTTAATTTGCTAGGTCTGTTTAGGATCTTTTGCCTAACCTGTGGCCAAAGGAACTAGATCCTCCAGGTCTGTACAGATGAGAACAGGAACTGACCTAATAATGTGTATCAGGTAACTTAGGCTGTTCTCTAACCTTCGCCAAGCTGACTTGTGCAGCTCCTTGTAGCTTAGCAGTCTCCACGTACTTTCCCTCTCTGTCCGTGGTCTCTGTCTTTCAGCCTTCTCTGGATGGGCTTTGGCCCAAGGTCACCCAGCTCTTGGACCTCTATCATGCCATAACCACACTGGTTGACTCAAGGACAAGCCTCTACCATTGGGTATATAAATAACTTGCTTTATTTATGTATTCATGCATATCAGAGAGAATGAATAATGTAGCATTTTGTTTATTACCTAGGATGGACCTTAAAATCAATTCTGATATAGATTGATAACTTGTTAGTATTGGGGGGGGGTTTGGAATAACATTTGAGGGGGGACAGACTTGACTCTTTTACACCTTTGTTGCTAACAATCATTTATTTATTGGCAAATATACCAAAACTCTCTGCTAAAAGTAAACATGTATTAGTATTTTAAAAATCCTAAGTTTTTTTCTGTCTCCACAAAGCACCAATTGTTGTGTGTATCAACTGAAAAAAACTTGATAAAATTAACTGGAAGTCACAAGTGTTGATGCTTTTGATCATTCTTATGCATGCAGTTTGAACTTAGAAACATTAGTAGTTATAACTTTTAATTTCATACAATAGAAACTGAATTTGTGTTTAACACATACACCTAGTTTATACTACATGGATATTTGATATGTTTATAATTCCCCACCGTGGCATGCAAAATGGATTAAAAGAGAAGTTTCTACTTCTAGATTCTTTGGGGATGTGATTACTTTATAACTTGTGTCAATTACATGTAGGAGGAACTTCAATTGCTTGATATTAAGTTCCCAACTTTTATTTATTGACTTTTAGAGGGAGAGAAAAAATGCCAATTTGTTGTTCCACTTATTTATGTATTCATTTGTTGATTTTTGTACATGTCTCACTGGGATTAAACCCACAATCGTGGCATATTGACATGATACTCTAACCAACCGAGCCACTCAGCCAGGGATTCAAGTTTACACCTTTTTTTTTTTTGTATTAAAAAAAAATTTTTTCTTTATTTTTTAGAGGGATGAGAAGGGAGGGAGAAAGAGAAGAAGAGAAACATCAGTGTGGTTGCTTTTCACCTGCCTCCAGTTACGGGTCTGGCTGGAGACCCAGCTTGCAACCTGGTTATGTGCCCTGACTGGGAAACGAACCAGCGACCTTCGGGTTCATAGGCCCATGCTAATCCACTGAGCCAACAGCCAGCGCTGCATTCTTTTTTTAAACTTGATTATGCTCTTACATTTGTCCCAATTTCTTTTCCCTTTGCTCCTTCCACCCAGCACACCCCTCCCTCCAGCAATCCTGCCCCCTTAGTTCATGTCCATGGGTCATGCATGTGAATTCTTTGGCTTTACCTTTTTCTGTGCTATTCTTAACATTTCACTGTCTATTCTGCACCCACCAACTATGCTTCTTAATCCTTTCTCCTTTCTTTCCTTCTTCCCCTTCCCCCTTCCAGCTGACGCCCCTGTAAGTGTTCCCCATATCTTTCATTCTGTTCCCTCTCTAGTTGTCTGCTTAGTTTTTGTTTTTTAGATTCTGTTTTGATAGTTGTGAGATTGTTATCTTTTTAATGTTTATAGTTTTTATCTCTTTTTCTTAAGTGAGTCCCTTTAACATTTCATATAGTAATGGCTGGGTGATGATGAACTCCTTTAGCTTTATCTTGTCTGGGAAGCACTTTACCTGTCATTCCTTTTTGAATGATAGCTTTATTGAATAGAGTAACCTTGATTGTAAGTCCTTGTTTTTCATCACTTAGAATACTTCTTGCCAGGCCCTTCTGGCCTGCAAAATTTCTCTTGAGAAATCAGCAGATAGTCTTTTTGAGATAGTGGTCTGACCAACCGAGCTACTCAGCCAGGGCTTTAAGTTTACAACTTTTATTTGATGTTAAACAATGTTATGATATGGGCAAGATGCAAATATCCTAAGTAAGCCACAAAAGACTTGAGTGCAGAATTAAGTGGAGAATGTGCTTACTGTCTTGACAAATCAAAACAGGAAAACAACATTGGCTTAATTTCCGAGTAATCTTTTTGAAGTAAATTATTTTTTAATAGTTACCTCACATCACTTTATCCACTTTGTATTAATGCAAAGGAGAATAAAGAAAAAAATCATCCTGGACTGGTGACAGATTCCTTAGCCTTCTGAAAATGAATATAAAACTCCTGACAAACTAAATCACCCAGAACCAAGACAGGTAAGGTCCAAGCTTTATGAACCTCACAGTGGATAATGGCCACATTCGATGTCTGCAACTGAGCTCGAAAGGAACTTTAATATCTTACCCCAATATTTATGTATTCTTATCACTAAAAAGAAAGCTATCATCAATTTTTTTCAAACTACTCTGTCTATCAAATGATATCATGTGATATCATTTGTTGTCTCTTCATCGTCCACCCTTTGCTCTGGTAGCAGCCAGTTCTGTCCATGCTTTTCTCTCACCTTTGCGCGGATCTAACAGGAGTTGGGGGAATGGCACCCTCATGGTTGAGTCATCATTTTGCTATGTTATGTAATAAAGTTTATAAATGCTAACAGTAGAAAAACTAAACAGTGAGGGGAAATCCACTGTTCATCCCTCATCTTCTAGTTTCCGCATTTGAAGATAATACTGTCCTTTTATTCTATAAGGAAACATTTAAATTTGTGTACACAGACAACTTTTTGTTATACCTTAATGCAAACTATGTCGGCAGTTAGCAATTGTTTGTTCTACCAGTTGACTAACATCTGTTAGCAATGAGACTCTGGCCTCCCATCCTACGTGACTAATCCTGAGGAAAGGTCACCCCCCAAATAACCCTAAGACTGCAGCTTTGGGAGGAGTCACCCACAGGCAAAGCCGTGAGGGGAGCAGAGCTCCTTTTTTTAATTTTTAATTTTTTAATTTTTAGAGGAAAGGGAGGGAGAAAGAGAGGAAGAGAAACATCAATGTGTGGTTGCCTGTTATGTGCCCCCATAGGACCTGGGCAGGCATGTGCCCCGACTAGTAACCGAACCTACGACCATTCTGTTGGCAGACTGGCGCTCAATCCACTGAACCACCCCAGTCAGGGCGAGCAGAGCTCTTTATCTGTTTTACACACTCCTTTGTAGTGGCGGTGATGTGCTAACCATTATGTTTAATGATGAACAAGATGCGCTCCTTGCCCAAAGAAATTTATTATTTTTAGCTTCCTTCTGTTGACTTCATTTTTTCTTTTTTACCTCTCCATACCCCATACAGCCAATATCCTGGTACTCTTTGTTCTTTGCTCTCTTGATTCTCTCCGTATGAAAAACTCTTAATTAACTGATTAACTGAAGAAACTGATCATTAAAACATACCCATATGTAAAAAGATGCCTTTCTGAGAGGTGTTCGAATTTTCAGAAAAAGAAATCCTTTCATCTGAAGCCATGAAATTAATGGTAGAACTCTCAACATTTGCAAAGCAGTAATGGAAGCTTTTCCCAAGTGTGTGTAATTTCCTAAGGTTTGCTACACATTGTTAAGGCTGAACCTGACTTTGAGTTCTGAATTCTCATATGTAAATATGAGCCCTAGCAAATCAAGTCGACTGTGTGTGTGCATGTGTTTGTATGTGTGTGTGTGTTAGTATAATTAAACCAAAACCTTTCAAGTAGTAGGGCACATGTAATTAAATTAGTATGTAATTTAAGAAAACTTTTCATGGCTTTAAAAGTTTATTCTATTATTCACTTACTAATTCAACAAATGTGTTGGGTGTCTATAAAATACCAGTCATACTGTTAAGAAAAAATTTAAATTTCTACTGGCATTAATAACATAAAATGTGAAATATATAAGCATAATTTTAGTAAGATTTATGATGGATATATTTGAAGAAAACTACATAACTTAACTGGGGAACATTAAAGACCTGGGGCATATTCAATAGTATACATACAGAACCTAGTATAAAGGAACCATGGACATGGACAACAGGTGGGATTGACTTTGGGGGGAATGGGTGGGTGGGTGGGGGGACAGAGGGGAGCAAAAAGGGGATGGATGTAATACAACAACAATAAAATTAAAAAAAAAAAAATAGTATACATACTTTAGTTCTCCCTAATGTATCCATAAATTTAATGCAATCCCAACATTTGGGATTTGACAAAATTTCACCAATGAGAATAAACATGCAGAAATAACTACTAACGTTCCCCAAAAAGGAAAGTAGGAGGAGAGCTTGCCTTACCAGATATAGCTACAGTACTTGAAACCATGAATTTTGGTGCAAGAAATAAAATGATATATGGACAGACACCAATATTTATGTCTGTGAATCAGCATGTGGAAAAAAGTGGAGGAAAATAGTAAAAACCAACCAAACCAAAAGGCAAAATAAGCAAAAATCTAACAGGTAAAAAGTAAATCTTTTTATGTCATATATAATATGTCATATATATATATCACAGGGTTAACTTTATATATAAGCAGTTATTTAAATTGTTTCTATTGGTTTATTTTTTTCCAGTTACAACGGACATTTAATCTTATATTAGTTTCAAATGTACAGAATAGTGGTAAATTTATATAATTTACTAAGTGACCCCCCTGATAAGTCTAGGCACCATCTGGCACCAAACATAGTTATTACAGTATTATTGACTATATTCCATATGCTGTGCTTTACATCGCTGTGACTATTTTGTAATTCCCAATCTGTGCTTTTTAATATCTTTACCTTTTTCACTCAGCACCCCCAACCTTCTTCCTACCTGCCAACCATCAATTTGCTCTCTCTATCTATGAATCTATTTCTATTTTATTTGTTTGTTTATTTTTAGATTCCATCTATAAGTGAAATCATATGGTGGTTGGCTTCTCCTGTCTGATTTATTTCACTTAACATAATACCCTCTAGGTCTAACCATGCTGTCAAAAATGGTAAGACTTCATTATTATTATTTTTAAAGATTTATTTATTATTTTTAGAGAGAGGGGAAGGGAGAGAAGCAGAGGGGGAGAGAGACATCAGTGTATGGTTGCCTTTCACCTGCCTCCAGTTACAGTTCTGGCTAGAGACCTGGCTTGCAACCTGGTTATATGATGCCCTGGCTGGGAATCGAACCAGTGACCTTTGGGTTTGCAGGCCGGGGCCTTATCCACTGTGCCACCAGCCAGGGCTCATTATTTTTTATAATCAAGTAATATTCTATTGTATACATGTACCACCACTCATTATCCATTCTTCTATTAATGGGTACTTAGGTTTCTTCCATATCTTGGCTGTTGTAAACAAGCTGCAGTGAATATAGGGATGCATATATTTTTTCTAATTAGTATTTCGGATTTCTTTGGATAAAGACTCAGATGTGGAATTGCTGGGTCATAAGGTAGTTTCATTTTTAATTTTTTGAGGTAACTCCGTACTGCTTTCCACAGTATCTGCTTCGATCTGCATTCCCACCAACAGTGCACTGGGGTTCCCTTTTCTCCACATTCTCACCAGCACATGTTGTTTGTTAATTTATTGATGATAGCCATAATGAGGGATGTGAAGTGATATTTCATTGTGGTTTTAATTTGCATTTCTCTGATGAGTAGTGACATTGAACATCTTTTCATATGTCTATTGGCCACCTATAGGTACTCTTTGGAGAAATGTCTATTCAGGTTCTTTACCCATTTTTTAATTGGATTGCTTGTTTTTTTTGGTATTAAGTTTTATGAGTTCTTTATAAATTTTGCATATTAACCCCATATCAGAGGTATCATTGGCAAATACCTTCTTCCCTTCAGTAGGTTGCCTTTTAGTTTTGTTGATGGTTTCTGTTGTTATGTAAAAACTTTTTTTTTTTTTTAAAGATTTTATTTCATTATTTTTAGAAAGAGGGGAGGAGAGAGAGGCAGAGAGGGAGAGAGACATCAATGTATGGTTGCGTTTTACCTGCCTCCAGCCAAGATCTGACTGGAGACCTGGTTTGCAACCTGGTTATGTGCCCTGGCTGGGGAATCGAACCTGCGACCTTTGGGTTCGCAGGCCGGTGCCTTACCCACTGTGCTACCAGCCAGGGCAAAACTTTTTTTTTTTTAAGATTTTATTTATTGTTTCCAGAGAGAGATGAAGGGAGAGAGGCAGAGACAGAGAGAAACATCCATGTGTGGTTGCCTTTCACCTGTCTCCAGCTACAGACCTGGCTGGAGACTGTAAAAACTTTTTAGTTTAATATAGTCCTATTTGATTATTTTTTCTTTTGTTTCCTAAGAAAATGTCAGAATTTATTCTTCTACAAGTTTTATGGTTTGGGGTGTTACATTTAAGCCTTTAGTCCATTTTGAGTTTATTCTTGTATATGGTGCAAGAAAGTGGTCTAGGTTCCTTTTTCCTTCCTTCCTTCCTTCCTTCCTTCCTTCCTTTCTTCCTTCCTTCCTTCCTTTCTTCCTTCCTTCCTTCCTTTCCCTCTCTATTTCTCTTCTCTCTCTCTTTCTTTCTTTCTTCCTTTCTGTTTTGCATATATTTGTCGTTTTTCTAACACTACTTATTGAATAGACTGTTTTTACACATTGTATAGTCTTTTCCCCTTTGTCTTGGATTAATGGATCATACAGGCATGGGTTTATTTCTGGGCTCTCTATTCTGTTCTGTTGATCTGTGTCTACTTTAACACCAGTATCATGCTGTAATGATCACTATAGCCTTACGGTATAGTTTGCTATCAGGTAGCATGATACTACAACTTTGGTTTTTTTCTCAAGGTTGCATGAGTAGTACTTTTATTTTTTAAATTGTATTTTATTGATTATGCTATTACAATTGTCCCAAGTGTTCCTTCTTTGCCTCCCTCCACCCAGCATCCTCTACTTCCTCAGGCAACCCCCATACCATTGTTCATGTCCATGGGTCATGCATATAAGTTCTTTGGCTACTCCATTTCCTATACTGTACTTCACATCCCCATGGCTATTCTGTAACTACCTGTTTGTACCTCTTAATCCCCTTACCTCTTCACCCATTCCCCCACACCCCCTCCCACCTGGCAACCATCAAAATGCTCCCTGTATCCATGATTCTATGTCTGTTCTCTTGTTTGCTTAGTAAGTTTTTTTTTAGATTCAGTTGTTGATAGATATATATCTATTGCCATTTTATTGTTCCTAGTTTTGATCTTCTTTTTTATTAAATAAGTTCCTTTAACATTTCATATAATAATGGCTTGGTGATGATAAACTCCTTTAGTTTTTTCTTGTCTGGGAAGCTCTTTATCTTCCCTTTGATTCTAAATGATAGCTTTGCTGGGTAGAGCAATCTTGGTTGTAGGTCTCTGCTTTTTATCACTTTGAATCTTTTTTGCCAGTCCCTTCTATCCTGCAAAGTTTCTTTCGATAAATCAGCTGACAGTCTTATGGGAACTCCCCTGTAGGTAACTCTGTACTTTTCTCTTGCTGCTTTTAAGATTCTCTTTTTTATCTTTAACCTTTGGCATTGTAATTATGATGTGCCATGGAGTGGTCCTCTTTGCATCCATCTTTCTTGGGACTCTCTGAGCTTCCTGGACTTGCATGTCCATTTCCTTCACCAAATTAGGGAAGTTTTCTTTCATTATTTTTTCAAATAGGTTTGCAGTTTCTTGCTCTTTCTCTTCTCCTTTTGTCACTCCTATGAGGCAAATGTTAAAATGCTTGAAGTTGTCTAGAGACCACTTACAATATTCTCCTTTTGTTTGATTCCTTTCTTCTTGTTGTTGTTCTTTTAATTGGTTGTTGTTTGTTTCCTTACGTTCCAAATCATTGATTTGATTTTTGCCTTCATCCACTCTACTATTGACTCCCTGTAAATTGTTTTTTAATTTTAATTAGTAAATTCTTCCTTTCTTTTTTTTTAAGATTTTATTTCATTATTTTTAGGAAGAGGGGAAGGGAGAGAGGCAGAGGGTGAGAGTCATCAATGTATGGTTGCCTTTCACCTGCCTCCAGCCACAGATCTGACTGGAGACCTGGCTTGTAACCTGGTCATGTGCCCCAGCCGGGGAATCGAACCTGCGACCTTTGGGTTCGCAGGCCAGCACCTTACCCACCGTGCTACCAGCCAGGGCAATTCTTCCTTTCTGACTGGATCTTTTTATGCTGTTGAGGTCCTCACAAAGTTATTTGAGCATCCTCATAACCAGTGTTTTGAACTCTGCATCTGATAAATTGCTAATATCCATTTTGTTTAGTTCTTTTTCTGGAGTTTTGATCTGTTCTTTCATTTGAGCTATGTTTCTTTGTCTCCTTATTTTAGCAGCTTTTCTGAATTGTACTTTTAAAAATTAAAATTTCAAGAAAAGTGGACAATGTAAATGAATAATATAATTCACAAAATAAGAAAAAATACACAGCAAACATCAACTTATTTAGTTTCACTTATAATAAAAAGCTGCTGATTAAAACATTAGAGTTACTATTTTTGGCTGATGGGTGAAAAAATATTAAAGTTGATAATACACAGGGCTGATGAGAGAGTGTAAAAGATGTTTATAAGGATATCCTAGCAACAGTGTTTTAATGCTAAAAGATGGGTAATAGCATAAAAGTCTATAAATAGACAATTAATTAAATGCTATAATAATGAAATTGTATAGAAAACTGAAAAAATGGTGACACAAATAATTTTAATTGATATGAAGAGCTGTTTATGTATACTAATAGTAGTTTCTGAAGTAGCATACACAGTGTTTAAAATAGATAACAAGGAGATTTACGAGGTCTGGCCTGAAAATATTGAGCCAAATTTCAACATAATTAAGTTTGTGCGGCTGATATTTTGGGACAGACCTTGTATAAAGTAAAAATTTTGTGGCCTTTACTTATTCCCACTTCCATCCCATTTCCTGCTTTTAAAAGTTTGGTTTGGCTCGAATGTGTGGCTCAGTAGACTAAGCACTGACCTTCAAACCAAAAGGTTGATAGTTCAATTTCCAATCAGGTTACATGCCTGGGTTTCAGGTAAGGTCCCCAGTTGGGGGCACATGAGGGGCAACCACACATTGATATTTCTCTCTCTCTCCTTCTCCCTCCATTTTCCTCTCTCTAAAAATAAAATAAATAAAAAATATTTTTTAAAGTTTGGTTTGTACCTGGACATATCATTTTTTTTTTTTTGAAGATTTTATTTCATTATTTTTAGAAGGAGGGGAAGGGAGAGAGGCAGAGAGGAAGAGAGACATCAATGTATGGTTGCCTTTCACCTGCCTCTAGATACAGACCTGGCTGGAGGCCTGGCTTGCAACCTGGTTATGTGCCCTGGCTGAGAATCAAACCAGTGACCTTTGGGTTCACAGGCCAGTACCTTATCCACTGTGCTACCAGTCAGGGCTAAATATAATATTTAAACAAAAGCTAAGTCATACTATGAACATATATAATTCAGTAACTTCCTTTTTTCATTCCACACCATATCAAGCATATCTATGATATATTAAGTTTAAAATAGGTTAAAAAACCAATATGTTTAGAGTGATCCTGCTTTTGGAAAGTATGTGTGTGTACATACATCTGTGTGAATAGGCAGAAAGAAAAATCTGTGCTTATAGATTTCTTGGTGGAGAAAGTACAGTTGATTTTTAGGATTTTTCTATATGTTTTTCCTAGTGTTTAATTTTAAAATAAGAGTATGTATTACTTGTTTATATTACTTTTATAACCATAATAAAATCTCATTAGAAAGAAAAATCCTATTACTAAAAATCATGTGGAAAAAGAATAAAAAATACATGTGAGACAACATTTGCCTTAGGTCTCATTGTTAAATGGTGGATTAATGCTCATATGACCTTCTGTCCATTCACAATCTGCAAATTAAAGTTTATATTCTATATCTTTATAATTGAAAATATGACTAATATTATTATACAATCTATAATTATGTATATAATGTAATATACATAAACCATATATTTATAGTGAATTGTGATTGCATTTAGGATTCCTATTTCCAGATGAGATGAAACTTAACTTCCTGTGGTTTCATTGACTAAAATAGCTCTTTCTAATAAATCCAGCAATAACAGGACTAAAGCTGCCACAGGAAGAGGGAATTTTTAAAATACAATCATTTGTTAATTTTTTGCTATTACTGTAGGTGGTGAGATTGATTTTCTTTTTGCATCCAGAGAAGTGAACTATAAATGAACCTTTCAAGGTGAACAGATAGAGAAAGTCTTTGCCCACAACCTTCTGCATTCTCACGCATCTGTTTTGTCATAATGCCTGGCTACAGGGAGGAGGTCCTGGTATGTCAAATCAGTTTTGTCTAAATTTGGGAGTTTGCTTGCCTACCTGCACAGATCCTGCCATGCTCTTGCTCCTCTTGGGATATGTACTTGTCCGATCTTACCCTCATTTTCCTTATAAAATCTGTTTTCGGAAATGTTGTTTTTAAGTGTCACGTCAGCCCTGATTGGTGTGGCTCAGCTGGTTGGATGCCATCCTGGAAAGTGAAAGGCTGCTGATGGGATTCCAGATCAGGGCACATGCCTAGGTTATGGGTTCCTCCGAGTGTGGCATGAGAGGCAACCAAATCACGTTTCTCTCTCACTTCGATGTTTTTCTCCCTCCTTTCCCCTCTAAATAAATAAATAAATATTGTTGCTTCAGCCCATGGTCCAAATAGGAAACAAACCTTACCACAAAGCTAGGCCTGGAATGACCAAGTCTGGGAGGTCTGCAGAACTTGACCTAATGTCAGCTAAAAAGGAAGGTCCCTCCTCTCTCTACATAAAGTTGTGAATTTGTGGCAATAGTAAAAAAATTTATCGCATAAAATTGTTTCATGTGAGTGTGAGTGTTCTTTTATGCCTTGTGGGTGTTGCTGGCCTTCCTTTTTCTGCCTTCATTTCTTTCTCTCTTTTCATTTCCTTCCTTTTTTTATTTGTATTGACCATAATATTGAAAAAAATTGTGTTACTTTATCAACTAATTGCATTTTTAATATATTTTTTATGAAGAGTGAAACTCAATTAGAGGTTTGGGATTATCATACTTTATATTTCTTTACGGCATTGACCACTGTCATTGTCTAATGCATTTATTGGCTTATATCTCCCAACAGTGAGCAAACTGCCTGAGGGCTGGGCACTTGGTCTTGCTCTCGGCTGCACTTGTTGTGTCCGCTCTCCAGCCACACCAGAGTGTCTCCATTTGCCCTGTCCTCATTCTAATCCTTTCTCTTTCGCCTAAAAGTAACTACATCTTGATTTTTATGGTCATTTCCTTGCTTTCTTTAAGATTAATCTCTAAACCCGATAGTTTAACTTACTTGAAAAAATAAGTACATCTTTTAAGTCTCTTTCACTTAAGATTGATTTCACTTATATTCCCACATTTAGATTTAACTGATTGAATTCTCATGTAATTTACTCTGTCTTTTTGTTTTCTGTATTTTTCATAATTTGGTAATGAAATTGTGGACTTGATGAGATTCGGGTACAATTTTGGGACAGACTGCTTTGCAGTCGGCATGTAGGAGACATGTATAGCTTAGTGTGGCTCTGTGTGTGCTATTGGCAGCCATTAATACATGAACTCATTAGGAGTTGCAAAATGGTGATATTTGAATTTAATTATTTTTCTTTATTCGGTGAAATATTCCCATAAAAAAACACTTCTTCTCAACTTCTATTTGCTTACTTTGTATAAGAAAAGCAGCATAAATGTTTATGAAAACACAATTTTAGATACACAAAATATGGACAGTAACTATATAAAAAAATAAAAGAACTTACTAACCATAAACTTATAGTGAGAGATCTGTTAAAAGATGTACCTCAATTAGAAAGAAAAATAAACCCAGGGAGAAGAAATTAGGTGGAAGAAAAACAGTGAGCACAGGTTGATAAATTAAGTGATAAATATAATTGACTATCACTTTTTAAATAATTTAAGGGTTAAAAAACAATATGGGAGTGCTTAAAAGGTTGTTAAAGCATGTTTAATTTTGTGGGTTCTTATTCAGGAGGGAAAAAAAAATACTGAATAACAAATCTTTGTAGAAAAAAATGTAGAGATAAAAATGCATGTTAAAAATTAGAAGTACACCTTAGCTGGTGGCACAGTGGATAAGGCGCTGGGGCTCAAAGGTCGCTGGTTCAATTCCCAGCCAGGGTACATAATGAGGTCTCCAGCCAGGTCTATAGCTTGAGGCAGGTGAAAGGCGACCATACATTGATGTCTCTCTCCCTCTCTGCCTCTCTGTCTTTCTCCCTTTCTCTCACTAAAAGTGATAAATAAAATCTCTTTAAAAAAATTAGAAATACAGTGCATAGCTTGAAACCAACAAAAAAGAAGAAAAGAATATAGAGAACTTCATCAGTTCCAGAGAAGTAAAAAGAAGAAAAGGAGTAAAAAGCAAAAAGAAATAGTAAAGAAAAGGCCCAAATTAGATGGTAGAAATAAACTCAAATATACAGGATCACTATGTATATAAGATAATTGGATAGAACTCATTTACTAAAAGATTTAAAATAGCCCATCTGATTAACAAGCAAACAAAACTATGTCTCATTCAAGAGGCACACTTAAAACCATCCAGAAATTTGAAAATAAAAGTACAGAAAAAATATAACAATTAAATATAAATGAAAAGAGAGAGTATACAGAAGAAGAATAGTTAATGTAATTAATAGCAAGCAAATGGAATTAAAGATTAAAAACATACTTTGGGATAAAAAGTAAAACTCTTAGATTAAAAATAATAATTTATTAGAAGATATAACAATCAAAAACCAAAGAAGGATGGTTAACTAAATCATAATCAAGATGGAAGATCTTAACACCACTTTAACTGATAGACCAAGCTGACCAAAAGAAATGAAATTAGTGAGAAAGGAGGTCACAGTATAATAAGTAGAGTATAATAACATTTAAAAGTTAAAACATGCATGCACAGCAATAGTATATGTCATTTATGGATACATATTGTTATGGTAAAAATACGTGGAAATGCATGGGAATGATATACAGCATTTATAGAATGATTTTCCAAGAAAGGAAGAACAAAGCTTCCAATACTTTAATATAAATATATCTATAGAGTGATGACCTATAGAGTGAGTGCTACATTACATAAATCTACTTCTGGAATGTGATTAGGCTTACTTATGTCATGTTTATACAAGTGTAAGAAAATAGTTCGTAGTCACTAGAATGGCTCATGAAGGTGTCTGCTGCCAGGTTTCAGAATTGCTGAAGATTTGTCAACAGGGCAATAATCTATGGTATTCCTTGGGAAACCTGGCAAATGGGAACGACATGTTGGTTTTAGCTGAGTTGGCCTTCATTTTATTTGTGGTTTATAAATAGTACACTCGTGTTAAGTCAGGTTTTGCCTGGCTTAGGTAGATTTAATCAGTCAACAGTTATACCTTTGAGTATTATGTCTGCAAGGTTTTGTAGAAAATTCAAAATAAATATAGGATATTTCCCCAGTACTCAATTTAAAATGAAATTCTAAAGACAAGACAAACAGAGAATAATACAAAATTGAATATGGGCTGACTTATGCAGCATGTATTACATGAATTTAGGAGAGCCAGAGTTCAGGATGAGCTCTGATTGCAGTTGATAAAGCTTCAGGAAGTGAAATCTGAGCTGGGCTTTTTATTTTATTTTATTTTATTTTATTTTATTTATTTATTTTTTTTTTTAAGATTTTATTATTTTTCAGAGAGGGGGAAGGGAGAGAGGGAGAGAAACATCAATGTATGGTTGCGTTTCACCTGCCTCCAGCTACAGACCTAGCTGGAGACCTGGCTTGCAACCTGGCTATGTTGCCCTGGCTGTGAGCGGGGCTTTTTAAAGCAAGGAAAATTTGCTCTAGTGCATAGATGGAATTTAAAAACAAGACTTTTCTTGGGCTGTGCCCTTGTTCCAGATTTGAGGAAGATTCATTTCCATCAACTATTGGCACTGAATTTAAGGGCAGCTCAACTCAAACATTGGTCCAGTGGGGAACGCTGGGTCACATAACTTAGTGCTAAGCTCTTTCCCTGTTCCCATTCTTCACTAGGTTGAAAACTGAAATGAAAGTAAGGATCATGCCATCCCTCTTTCTTTTTGTTTTTTTTTTTTCTTTTGTACTTTAATTTAATTTTATTGTTGTTGTTTTACAGTTATCCTATTTTTCCCTCACTGCCTTCCCCCATCCTACCCTTCCGTCCCGCCTCCCACAGTCAATCCCATGTCGTCCCTGTCCATGGATCAGGGTAGTTCCCATCCCTCTTTCTGTGCCCCTCAAAGTTTGCTGTAATTTGTGGCAAGGAGCAGAGACTGATTCAAGCATGCAAAAGTTGAAAAAAAAACAAGAGCTTACTGAACACATACTGAGATTTAATAGACATGAATAGCCAGGATTCAAAGGACCTGCGAATTAGAAGCTCAGGTTTGATCATCTATTCTCTCTTTCCTATTTACTCCTTTCATTTATTTTCCTGTCTTTGTCTCTTGTCTTTGTTGTCTGGCTTCCTCTGTTCAATTATCTTGAACTTGTCTCAAAATGGTGGCCCTGAGCCATCAAAACTTGAGATGCACATTCCTTTTGTGTTTTGCAAATCCATTTCTTAGAATTTACACTGTAGATATACTCACATAAATGTGCAAAAATAAATGTAGAAAAATCTTTGCTAAAAACACAGAAGCAATCTAAATGTCCATCAATAATGGAATACTTAAATAAATTATGTTATATTTATTCAATGATATATGTGGTAGATATCACTAGTATTCTTCAATATTTCCTTATCCCTTCTTATGAGTGCATGGAGGAATACTCTTCCTTGCCCCTTTGACCTAGAAATTCGAGAAGCATTTTCAGAGTCCGTGTGAGATGCTCCATGCTCTCTTCTGGCGCAGCAATTGTAGAAACACACTTTGGGAGGGAGCGTCACAAGACAGAAACAGCCATAGGCCTGAGCTATCAGGGAGAACAGCAGACTTCACATGCACAATAAATAAGCTTGTAGTGTAGAAGCACTGAGATTCTGGTGTTATTTGTCATCATAGTATAACCTAGATCATTCTGACATATTACAGTATATTATACAGCCAGTAAAATGAATGGAAAATGTCCAACATGTAGTAAGTGAAAAAGAAAAGGGACATACTTTATATAGAATTATTTGATTTGTGATTTTATAAAAATGTTATCTATAGAATAAGAAAGACTGAGGAGCTTCTCCAGATTAAAAGACTAAAAAGGCATGACAGTTAAATGCAATGTATTATCTTGGAATGGATCAGAATCTAAATAAATAGATAAATGGATAGATAGATAGATAGATAGATAGATAGATAAAGCCCTGGCTGGTGGCATAGTGGATAAGGTGCTGGCCTGTGAACCTAAAGGTCGCTGGTTCAATTCCCAGCCAGGGCACATAACCATGTTGCAAGCTAGGTGTCCAGCCAGGTCTGTAGGTGGAAGCAGGTGAAAGGCAACCTTACATCGATGTCTCTCTCCCTCTCTGCCTCTCTCCCTTCCCCTCTTTCTAAAAATAATAAATAAATTTTTTTAAATAAATAAATGTATTTATATTTTTTCTTTTGCTCTAAAAGACAGTAGGATAATGAGTGAAGTTTGAATTAAGTCTATTGATTAGATAATAATATTATATTAATGTTAGTTTCTCAGTTTTTAAAAAAATTTTATTGTTGTTGTATTACATCCATCCCCTTTTTGCTCCCCTCTATCCCCCTCCCCACCCACCCATTCCCACCAAAGTCAATCCCCCCTGTTGTCCATGTCCATGGTTCCTTTATACTAGGTTCTTGTCTAAGCTGCTCCCCTTTCTTGCCTCTGCCTCCCCCCTCCCCCCAACCCCTTTCCCCCTGACCACTGAAGGCCTATTCCTTGTATTCATATACTTGGTTCTGTTTTGCTTGTTGTTAGTTTTGCTCATTATTGTCCCGTAATGGGTGAGATCATATGA
>PVIW01007745.1:0-68853 GCA_004026585.1 Noctilio leporinus | reverse complement strand
AAAAACTTTGGTACATTTACACAATGGAATTCTATATAGCAGAAGGAAAGAAGGAACTTGTACCCTTTGCAACAACATGGATGGAACTGGAGAGTATTATGCTTAGTGAAATAAGCCAGTCAGTGAAGGACAAATATCATATGATCTCACCCATTATGGGACAATAATGAGCAAAACTAACAACAAGCAAAACAGAACCAAGTATATGAAATCAAGGAATAGGCCTTCAGTGGTCAGGGGGAAAGGGGTTGGGGGGAGGGGGAAGGGGGGAGGCAGAGGCAAGAAAGGGGATCAGTTTAGACAAGAACCTAGTATAAAGGAACCATGGACATGGACAACAGGTGGGATTGACTTTGGGGGGAATGGGTGAGTGGGGAGGGGGACAGAGGGGAGCAAAAAGGGGATGAATGTAATACAACAACAATAAAAATGAAAAAAAAAATAGGATGGGCAGCAAGAATATGTGTTCAGGAGATTGCATGCATACACACAGAGAAAGAATATACACGTGTATGTAATATACCTGTGTGTATATATACATTTATATAGGCACACAGATATATGCACATATGCATAAAAAACACATATATTCCAGATATCTTCAACTTACCCCTCAAAAATCCACTCCCAGAGAAGCTGAACTGAATTAACTTTATTTCTGGGTTGTAGTGCATTCCGTCCTCAACCAACAGGAGGCACCATCAGAAAACTCAATAAAAAAGAAAAAACAGAGAGGTCAGGATTATTATTCCCTTGGCTTCCTCTCTGAGAACTTGCCTTGGGCTGCTTCAGTCTCTTAACTGAAAAACACTGTTCCTTTGAAGGTGGCCAACTCTACAGAACTTTCTCTTCCTCCAGAGTCCAGCAGCTGCTGCCTCCCTTAGTGCTTCCCTCAGGGTGATAACAGCTCAAAGGCTACTATCTTGGCTTACAGCCTTAATCCTTTATTGTTCTCCTACACCTATTGCCTTTGTAAATAGCCTCTTTGTAAAAGCACTGGCTCAACTTGTCCTATATTGAGCCCTGGTTTCTGCTTCAGGTTGGGACCCTCACTAATCCACTGCTTTGGAGTTTGAGGGTCATGTGGGCCTGAAGTCATGCACTAATAGGGAACTGGATTAAGGGTTTTAAAATTCAGTGGAGGGGCTTCACCTAGAGCAAGAGGTTTGGGGTTGATCGGTTGTAGGAAGTGGAAGCTGTGGCAGTGGAGATAATTGCCCTGAGAGAGTATAGAGTAAAAAGAGGATTTAAGACAGAGAAGAGCCTGCAAAGAAGGAACATTCATATCCTGGAAAGCCCAATTATTCAGCAGATGCAGAAAGCTGTTTAATAAGCCAGGAGTCTTATAAAAAGGAGATGGAGCAATTTAACGGACATTTTATCCAGACCAATCTCCACCTATTAAAAAGTTTTTTAGTGACTTGAGTTTGAAGGTCCTCTAGATTCTAGTGGTGCTCAGACTTCCCAGGATATATACGCTGCCAACTGGGATCCTTCCGATGCCTTGTTTTCTGTGTTCATAATGTTCCCCTCCTTTCTTGATTTACTCATTTTCCCTTTAGATGTTGACACAATTAACTGAGCTATAGTTAAGTCATTCTTTCTGCTTCAGGCAAAGAAGCATGTATTCGTTTGACGTTGTCTGTTGATATTGTTGACAAACTTGAGGTTTATGATTGTCTCATTAGACCACAAAAGGTATTACTACAGTACTCCCTGCAAAACCAATTAAGTGAAGATCTCAGTTCATTCTTTTTATTTTGGGAAAAAGTATTCTATCCCATGGGAATTTAGTGATAAGTTTATAAGAAGAGGTAGCATGGTGTCATAAAAGTTTCTTAAAATCAGCAATCAGAAAATCTGAGTTTTAGAACTGGAAAAAAAACACTAAATTTCAGCATGACTTTTGGCCTTAATGTTCTCTTCTGTAACATGAGAGAACTGGACTAGATCAATAATTTAAAAAATGAGTTCCATGAAGCCCTGGGAAACTCCTTCAGAAGGCATTTCAGGAAGCAAAGGGAGACTGGGAAGTTTCGTTCTGGCTCCATAACCTCACTCTTCTAAAGCAGCTATGCTTTTTCTTTTATAGATCTTTAGCTTTTTAAAAAGATTTTATTATTTTAATTTTTAAATAAATAATTTTTTTAAAGATTTTATTATTTTTAGAGAGAGGGGTAACAAGAGAGGGAGAGAGACATCCATGTATGGTTGCCTTTCACCTGCCTCCAGCTACAGACCTGGCTGGAGACCTGGCTTTCATCCTGGTTATGTGCCCTGGCTGGGAATTGAACCAGTGATCTTTGGGTTCGCAGGCCAGCGCCTTATCCACTGTGCCACCATCCAGGGCTAGATCTTTAACTTTATTTAAAATTTCATTTGAGGAAAAAACTTACTGCAAAACCAGCCAACAAACTGAGCACCACCACCATCACCACCACCAACAACAAACACTCAAACCGCCTAAATTATCTTTGAGATCTCTTCTAATGTTGACAGGTTACAGTCTACATATTAGGATATACACAGGAGTATTCTACACAAACAGAACTGCTTTGAGAGATCATCGTTCTTACTCCCAGGAATGGCCATTATGTAGACAGAGGAAGGTTATAGCAAACTGATCTTAGCCTCCTGGTTTTGCTGCTGCCTTAGTTTGTTTTAATTACTGATCTCTAGGTTTCTGGTGGCAGAAAGGGGAGGACTATATATGATCATGATGTGTTTTTGTCCCCCTCCCACTGTACATTATTCAGGACTATGTGGGAGAGAGTTACTATTTAGGTAAGATGGGCCATGCTCCAAAACTGAAAAGCAAACAAACTTGAAATGTTTCTCTCACCAAATTGTGCTCTCTAATCTCTCTCCTTCCATCTTTATTTATTCTTCTGTTAATTTTGTGGTTGGAACAAGTCTAAATATAAATGAAATCTCCCCCAGCTGGTCATTATCTCCAGCCAGGTCTCGAAGTACAGGGAACTGTGTTGCTGTCACCATTTGCTTTATATCTGGGTTCGCAAAAGAGAATGGGGGTGTAGGGCAAGCCTTGACCTTTGCTTCCTAACAAGAATCCTCATGCTGGGCTGGGTGGAGACCGAACCAGAGAAGACAATGGAGAGAGAAGCCTTTCTTCATTTTAGCAATGGAGGGGTTACAGAAAAGATACACCTCCACAGAAGACATGAGTGAGTTGACAGCAATGCCATTTGCAAGGCAAACCAGGGAGAGATACTGAATAGGGAACCCTCAGGATGAGATCCCACCTGACTTTATAGGAACTTTAGGAAGACAAAAGGAATTTTGAGCTCAAAGTGTTGGAAGAAGCTAGGAAAAGAGGCAGCAAGCATGATATCGGAGGATCAAACAATCATTCTTCTATCAGGGCTGCTGTCTCTTTTCACTGCCTCTAGTTATTAATTTCGGAGGGTTTCAGGAAGAAAGGAGGAGGGCTCAAGAGTAGAAGCCCCTTGGGCTGTGTAAGAATATTTTTTAAAGTTTGTCCATAGATGAAGACTTATAAACATGGTGTCATAAAGAATTCAAATTTATTTCAATAAACACTGAACTGAGTGCCTACTAAGTGCCAGACCATGTGCTACGCCAAGAACTTCTTGACCCAACAGGAAAAAGAGTAAACACAATTTCAACACAAAACATTGAGTGGAATCATAAAGGTCAGAACAGCATGTTACAGGAGCATAGAGGAGGGGCACATGGTTCCATAGAACATCAGGGCTGGAAAGAAACACAGAACATATAGTCCAATCCTCCTCTGTACAGATGGAAAAAGTGAGGCCTAGAATAATGAAGGGGTTTGTCCTAAGCTATCCAGCTAGCCAGTGGCAGAGCTGCAATTCCAGTTTAGATCATCAGGTTCACCCAGCTTTCTGCCATTCTGAACGGACAATGAAATTTTGGCTTCCTTTGAGATTTCGTCCTTAGGTCTATAAATTATTTCATAATGCTAGCTTGGGGAAACATCTCTGAGAAATTGGTGAGATTTTTCTGCAGTGTGTAGACATACCTGTTGACCTCCTGGAACAGCACAGTGGATCTGTCTCCATGTGTCCTTTCTCTTCTTACGATAGGCTGCATATAAACAGGCCTCACACAGAATTCTGCCATCATCTAGAGGTGCAGCAGTATGAGCAGCCCTGGGATTATCACCCCAGAAGCAGTGAAACTCTGGGTGGGAAGAGGATTTCTCAGGTTTTTCCCCAGTTCAAAAATTGTAGTTTCCAATATAATCTCAGGGAAGAACAGGATAGGCAATGTTCTCTAATCTAATTCCAACTACAAGTTTTGATATATCTGTCAGGTTTTCAACCCTGCTTATACATCTGCAGCAAAAGAGAGTCCGTTCTCCTCAGATTTAGACTGTTCCATCTCAGGGCAAATCTGTTGGGAAGCACTATCTTATAATTAATAGAAAATTTGTTTCCCTACATTTTCTTCCCATTGGCAATGTTATCGTTAGGTTGATCTTTTCTGTATTCCAGAGTTTAAATACCACAATTATGCCACCTTGAGTTTTCTCTTGTCTGGGTTCAACAGTCCCCATGTTCTTGAATTGCTCCTCATGGATTTTGGACCCTCTCCCTGATTATGATCATCTGGACCCATTCTTGCTTGAGCTTAAGAAGATAGTAGGGACATACCTTTCATATACTGCCCATGTAAGTGTTAATTGGCACAGATTTGAGATAGTTATTTATTTGGCAACATCTGCAAATATTTAAACCACACTTATAATAGGAAAAAACTGGAAAAAACTTAAGTCCTCATTAAAGAACATTTGATATAACTATACTATGAAATAAAATGTTAGCACTAATATGACTCAAGTAGATCCATGTAATAATATGGAAAGATGCCCAAGGTACATTAAGTGAAAAAAGCAAGTTTAAAATCAGAGTGCACTGTATGATTTCATTTTTGTAAACAAAACAAAATTATATATGGGCATTTTAATATGGAAACATAAATTTCATAGGTGTGAGAAACATGTGGAAAGACACACACTAAATCACATTTAAGAAATGGGCTTGAGAACACTCAGTTTTTTTTCCTTTACAGGCTTCTGTATTGGTTTTAATAAGCATGGATTACTTTTTAAATTAAAATTAAGATTATAAAAAGAAAAGATGGCTAAATAAACCAGGCTAATCTGTCCTCTCTATTTCCTCATTCACAATAGCTCCCTAGATGTATTTATGCCAAGGCAGCTATATCACAGGGTTGACCACATGCCCCAGGGACAGACAGTATATATTTGAATCCAAGTTCTTCAATTTAGAACACGTGACATTGGTCAAGTTACTTATTGTCGCTACCTCTGTTTCCTCCTTTGTGAATGGGTGATAAACAGAGTACTTAATTCATGGAGGTCTGAGGAGTAAATGTTTAATGCATATAGAATACTTAAGTGATTATTGGTACACAGTAAAGGTTCACTAAACATATGTAACAATTATGGTTATTATTGTGTTATAATCAATTATACTCAATCCTCCCAATTGTGAACACCTTAACTCCTTCACTTACCTCATTCCTCACAATAGGTAAATTACTAAGCCTTAGCTTCTATTAGGTAAAGATATATAAATTCCATTTCTGTTGAACAGAAAGGGTTGGATGACAGCAATTTCACATAGTTGAATCTAATGCCTCTCTAAGATTTTGCCAATCTTTTTATTCATTTCCTACATTAAGCTCTTAAATTTGGACTGTTACAGCAGTCATTCTTCTGATTGGCCTACTTATCCCTGGTTTTCTTCCTATAGTAATTTGCCTGATGATGTCTTCATCCTAAATCTGTTGATCATGTTGCACCCTTGACTGCAAGCTACCAATGGCTACTTAATGATAGCAGCAAAAGTCCTTACCCACCCCCCGCTATTTTTTAAAACATGAAACAATGTGCACATATATGATAACTATTTAGGAACCTTCTTGAAATTTGGCAAAATCCAAAACAAATTCTGCAAGGCAGTTAAAGACATTCACTGCAGGGCTGTTTTGATATGTTATTCCTAGAAGCACCTTATAAGATCGTGGGTAACAAAATCAGCCATCAATCAAAATAACTTGGCTATTTCGGATGATGTAAAAACTACCTGATAGTATTTAATGCTTTTAAATACATTCTAGTGATACTTTTCAATGAGAAGCAAAATTAATGGAAGGAAGCTGTCAGGTTCTGAGCACCTTACTCACAATTTGATTTGAAATGTCACTTTGTTTGAAACCACTGATCAAGTCAACCATGACTGGACACTCCCTGCAACAAGGCATTGTGGTTTACAATTGCTTTTCTCAGCACTCCAACTCAGCCTGAAATTTATAAAATCACCTTGTGTTTATAATAATGTACACAGCATATATTTATTGAACATTTACTAGGTATTGTACCAGGCACTGTCTTCAACAGTGTTCTTATTGTTTTAAATTTAATTTTATTGTTATTGTATTACATCCACCCCCTTTTTCCTCCCCTCTGTCCCACACAACAGTGTTCTTATTAACAGAAGCATTCACAGTCTCATTCTCACCCATGTACAAAGTAAATGTAGAAGTGCTAGGCACCCTTTGTTTGTCTATCATTGTTTTCTTCCTAATAAGGAATGCATCTAAGTATAAAGTGAAATAAAAAGTTAGGTAACTGAAAAGTTACAATTTGTAAGTCCTTAAAATCATGATCACTGGCTATAGAATAAATTAGGAATAAGACTAAGTATAAGGGTAAGGATTACATGTAATTCTTAGTAAATTAGCTTCTAGCTCCACCTAACCTTCTCCTGCTCAAAAAAGCACATCAGAAAGCAAATTAGTGAAGATGGTCTTATAGTATAACCCTGAGTCTACTTTACTTGATTTTTTAAAGGTAAATCATTTGCAAACTTTGGTACTTTAACTCTTATGGGTAACACATTACTTTAAACACATCAGTGGGTTGCAACACTGGTTTTGGCTTTCTAAAAAAAAACAACAAAACGTCTGAGACTTTTTTTTTTTTTGCCACCCTTTACGAGTGATGGTGCTCTGACCCTCATCTTTTGTGAGTACCCTTTTCATACTTCATGCTCTAATTGAACAGAAGTCCTCACTGTGCCTTATTCACACCAACCTTCAGTGCCTTTTCTTTACCTCAAGAACTACTGTTGCAACCAAAAGCTAGTTGCAAGTAGGCAGTCTGGCTCCAGATTCCAGATGCTTAACCACTACATTCTACAGCCTCGCATACAGTTCTTGCATTATTCTTTGGTGCGAGGGTGTCTCTTTCCTGCACATTTGTGCCATCTATGAAAATGTTCACATAGTATGTCTTTTTGTTTAAGGCATGTTGAATCAATATCCTACCTTGCTCATGTGGTAAAATGTCAGAAACACTCCAAAATAAATTTACCAAAATTTAAGGAAACTAAATTTAAAAATTGCACAGTGTTTTTGTTTGTTTGTTTGTTTTTATTAGACCCTGTAGTAAATCAAAACAGAAAAGAATATTGGAGATAAGACAGCAAACTATGTCCTGTGAGTTGCACAACCTAATTTCCTATCAGTTGTGAGAATACAGTTCATTGTTTATTGCAAAGATTATAGATGGCTTCTCGCATAGTTACTTTTTCAGGTCAGGAGTTAAAAGTTCTAAAACTATAAGGGAATTTACACAGCCACTTTATTAGAATTTTACTCCTTTGTGGATAGTATGTTGCATCTCTTCTATTTACTAGTTATTTGATACTGAATGAGTTGAATGTCTGAGCTTTGCTTTCTCCATCTATGAGATGTTCTCCACAAGATGGTTATAACAATTAAATATCATAATGTACGTAAAGCACCTAGCACAATGCTTAGAACTGAGTAGAGGCCCAAAACATATTAGTTTTCACCTTCATTTCTAGCAATGGGGCTAATCACAGGGGAGGATCATAGTACATACTGGTGTACATAGGTTCTGACCCATGGCTTTGAAAAGACAAAATTGACATTTATAGAATATTAAGCAGCAATATGGTGTATTATTTCTTTCCTGAAATCTAAGTCATCACTATTTCCTGTCACTAACTTCTCATGCTCAATTAAGCACTAAGTCTTGACTATTCTACTTCCCAAGTATCTCAGATACGTCCCCTGATTTGTAAACCTTCACTCCTTCTCACTCAGATGGCTGCAACAGCCTCCTAATTGATCTCCCTTTGGCTTTATCCCAGTTCAATCAACTCACCACATTGTTGCCAGAGTAACCCTTCTAAATGTAAACCTAATCATGTCATTCTTCAGCTGAAAACCCTTCAATGGTTCCTTATATTTCTTGTACCACACTAAAGGGAAATTTCTTACTGTGCTTGCTCACCTGTTGTGTCTGATCTTCTGATCTCTGCTTTCCTTTAAAGTCTTATCGTTGGCAATTTCCTACACATGCAATATGCTTCTATAAAAATGAACTCATTGGAGTTCTACTGATTCTCTTTCTCTCTCAACACACACACACACACACACACACACACACACACACACGTTCCATTGTTACAAAGTTTTTATTATAGCCTACAGGTACAGCATCACTTTGCTTTGCCACTGGCTTTCTTATTGTTTCTGTCCTTTAGGTTTATTTTATTGATTATGCTATTACAGTTGGCTCAACTTTTCACCTTTTGCCCTCCTCTCTCCTGTCCCCTCTTTCCTCCAGCAGTTCCCCCAACTTAGTTCATGACCATGGGTCATTCATATAAATTCTTTGGCTTCTCATTTTCTTTACTATTCTTTTTTTTTTTTTTTGAATATGGAATGCTTCACGAATTTGCGTGTCATCCTTGTGCAGGGGCCATGCTAAACTTCTCTGTATCGTTCCAATTTTAGTATATGTGCTGCCGAAGCGAGCACTCTTTACTATTCTTAATGTCTTCCTCTCTTTTTTGTACCTACCGATTATGCTTCTAATCCCTGTACCTTTCCCCCTATTCTTTCCCTTCACCCTCCCCACTAATAACCCTCCATGTAATGTCCATATCTATGATTCTGTTCCTGTTCTAATTGTTTGCTTAGTTGCAGAGTTCAAAACACTGGGATAAGGATGCTCAGAGAAATTATTGAGTATGGCAAACCCATGCAAGAAATAAAGGATATACTAAGTGAAATAAAGAAAAATACACAGGGAACTAATACTGAAGGGAAGGAAGCCAGGGTTCAAATCAATGAATTGGAATGAAGGAAGAAATAAACAATCAACCAGTACAGAAGAAATAAGAATTTAAAAAATTTGGAGAGAATAAGGAAACTCTGGGACATCTATAAAAGTACCAATAACTGGATCACAGAGATGCCAGAAGGAGAAGAAGAAGAGCAAGAAGTTAAAATCATTTGAAAAAATAATGATAGAAAACTTCCCTAATTTGCTGAAGAAAATAGACATACAAGTCCATGAAGCACAGAGTACCAACAAGCTGGACCCAAAAAGGACCACACCAAGACACATCATAATGAAAATGCCAAAGGTTAAAAATAGAGAATCTGCCCTGGCTGGTAGCACAGTGGATAAGGCGCTGGTCTGCAAACCCAAAGGTCCCAGATTCGATTCCCCAGCCAGGGCACATAACAAGGTTGCAAGCCTGGTCTCCAGTCAGGTCTGTGGCTGGAGTCAGGTGAAAGGCAACCATACACTGATGTCTCTCTCCCTCTCTGCCTCTCTCCCTTCCCCTCTTTCTAGAAATAATGAAATAAAATCTTTTTTTAAAAAATAGAGAATCTTAAAAGCAGCAAGAGAAAAGCATAGAGTTATATACAAAGGAGTTCTCATAGGAATATCAGCTGATTTCTTAAAGAGAAACATTGTAGGCAAGAAGGAAGTACCTAAAGTGATGAAAAGCAAGGACCTACATCCAAGATGACTCTATCCAGCAAAGCCATCATTCAGAGTGGAAGGGCAGATAAAGTGCTTCCCAGGCAAGGTAAAGCTAAGGGAGTTCATCACCAAGCCATTATTATATGAAACGTTAAAGGGACATATTTAAGAAAAAGAGGATCAAAACTATGAACAGTAAAATGATAATAAATTCACAATTATCAACAACTGAATCTAAAAAAGCAAAAACAAACAAAGCAAACAACTAGAACAGGAGCAGAATCATGGGTAATAGGGGTCTTCCTGTTTCTCGAACCCATGCAGTACAGTCTCACCTTAGGGTCTTTGTAAAATTTAATCTTTACTGTATTTTTTCTATTACCATTAGTCTCCTTACACCCTCCTCTCCCCAGCAAGTGCCACACTGTTGTCCATGTCCATGAGTCCTTTTACTTTTTTACTTAATCTCTTCACCCCCTAACCCCCCCAACTCCAAGCTGTCATTTACATTTGTATCTTGTTGTGTACTGTTCACTTTGCCAGAATTGCTCTTTTCCCGCATTTACACATAGCCCTCTTCATTTTTATTATATCTCTGTCTAAACATCATCACACTATCCCATCACCTTTATCTTCTTGATTGCCTACTTTTCCTCAGACTTACGCATACACACACACCCACACCCACACACGGAGGTCTGTCCAGGAAGGTCCAGACATTGTTAATATAACAAGAACAGTTTGTTCAACATTAAGGTAACCTGGCAGCCAAGGAGAGTGGACTGGAATGCGTATGTGTGAACAATGGCAACCTCACTGTACTAGTCAGTGGGGGCAGCAGACGCTGTTGAGTGCGCATGTGTACTGTGTGGCCATTGCAATCAAAATGACTGAGTGAATAGAGCAACAACTCTGCATCAGATTTTGCACTCAGCTTGAACATTCCTCCATGGAAACTATTTAGGTGACTCAGAAGGCTGCGATTATGGGCAACTGGCAATTGGCAGCTTCATCACAACAGTGCACCACTCGTGCATCATGTCTTTTGCAGGTTTTTGGTGAAACATAAAATCACCCAGGTGACTTAGCCCTGCTACAGCCCAGATTTGGTGCATTGTGACTTCTCTGGCTTTTCCCAAAATGACAATCTCTTTTGAAAGGGGAGAGATTTCAGATGGCAGCTAATGGCAATTGGGAGAACTGTGTGAGGTCCCAAGATGCCTGCTTTGGAGGGGACTGACGTGTCATTGTCCTATGTACAGTGTTTCTTGTATCTCGTATCTTCTTCAATAAGTATCTCTATTTTTCATATTACATGACCAGATACCTTCTGGACAGACCATATATATCTTTTCTGTATTTCCCCTCCTAGCATATTTGCTCCATGAGAGCAGACTTCATGTCATCTGTCTTATTCCTATGACATTTTTAGTGCCTAGCACAATGCCTGTCATAATGTAGGCACTCAATAAATTTGGTGAAATAAATGCATAAGCATTCTTCCCTCTATTTTACTTTCCCCCCTACATTTCTACCCTTTGCTTAGCTAACACTTATTCTATTTTCAAGTTGCATCTTCTTTGCAGCAAACAGCTGGGTTAAGGAATGTTGTTTTGATTTCCCCTCACTCCCTACACTTGCTCTTATTCCAGCACTAACCAGATTATTTCTCTGTGCAAAAGTTGAATGGGCCCAGATTATGACAGTCATTGAATGCTAAGTCAGGCTGTTTAGGCTTTATCTTGTTACTTATGAAGTCATGGAATAATATTTTGCAGGGGAATATTGTGCTTTAAAAAGATACCTGTTAAAATTATTCTGACTATACTATACAGGATATATTAAAAGAGAATAGGGAATGCAGAGACTTATGAGAATAAGAAGATAAGTACTAAGGCAAGAAAAGACCAAAAGCACGCAGAATTGGGAATAGGTCTTGAGCTGTCATAAAGGAAGAATTAATGAAGTTACATGGCAATTGTATATGATCATGGAAGATGCAAGTCATAGCAATTACAGTGCTAAGATACTGAGCCTGGATAGCTATAGAGTTGAGCTGGAATAAATCAAGAGGAAATCTATGTGGAAATAATCAGCAAACAGTCGAAATTTAAGGTCAGCAAAAGGTTAAAGTTATCCTGATAGATTTAGGAGTCACCCTTGTTAGAAGGGCCTTGTTCCTGAGAAAGACAATGGAGAAGGAAGAGATGTCCAATTGTGGTATTAATTATATGGTGGTATTTAAAGCTCTCAGTTCATTTCTCTTTTCCAAGTTCAGAGGAAAATTTTTATCAGAAAATATAGGTAAAGTTGATCAAGTTCTGTCTAGTTCTTGTGCTAGGCTTATAGTAGAAATTTGATCCTCACAACGTATCTGTGAACCAGGCTATGTTATCCTCTTTTTACAGGTGAAGAAATAGAAGCTCAGAAGAGTTCATGTGGCTAGCAAATGGCACAGCTGATATTAAAATTAGACCTTTGTGACTTTGTTGCCCTCTACTTAATAATTTTAAAGGTTTTAGGATGACATAACTGATAGGAAAGAAAATTGGCCTGTGATGGATGTATAGAAGAAAGAAACCTCTGTGGTTTGCTCTGAAATGTTTAGGGTTGAAGAGATTGACTGACCTCGGTGGCAGGTGGTCCACTTCTCAAATATAATCTTGAAAGGAACCTAGAGATGAAATCTTATGAAATATTTTATAGGAAAAATGCTAGCTTCATCTCTTTCCTGATTCTGTTTGCTACTAAAAATTGAAGACTAAAATCATATTTGAGGGTTTGGGCTCTGTTTTAAGGGAAAATATATTTAAATGTATTTCACAGTTTGGGTAGATAAAAACGATAATCTTAATCTGATATGAACACTGAAAAACTAAACCTGAATCCTTTTCTGTTTATATTGTAGGGTTTTTTGGCTTCCTCACTCTGCGGTGTAGGGTATAGATTTGAGGTACGAGTGGAGAACTATCAGGATCAGAGAGAAACACCATCTGACAACATGAAGATGGGCTGAGAAAATGGAGCATAGCAGATGGACTATGGGAAAAGTTGTCTCGAGTTCAGTTTAAAAGTAATTCGTCTTAGGACAGTTGGTAAGACTCCACAGCCTGGTGTTGCTTGTGTCTTGGGGAACGAGGACAGGAGCCTGCATCTGCTCTAGGGCCAACCTATTTAGGGACTATAATACCACCTGATAAACTGGTGCTTAAGACATGGCTTGAGAAGAAAAGCTGGAAAGCCTGAGGTGACAAGTGACAACAGACCACCAGGAAAGATTGGTGGCAACTGTGGGCACTCATCAGGAAGTTTAAATGAATAATTAGGGAGAAAACTCTGTAACCATGGGTTTTCTTCTGCTAACCCCACGTTCCCTACCATTTTGGCAACTGGGCCATTCTATGAGTTATACCACAGCAGTTCTTGACCAGAGCCTGGAGTTTATCTACTTTTCCTGAGGCCATTCCCTCACCAGGCCTGCCAGTTTCTTTTTTCTGTTCCATTGAGCTTTGCTGGTGGCAGAGAGGAGGGAAGGTTCCGAAGTTATCAGCTGGCATCATCATTTCTGCCCCCCTTCCCCCTAGGAAGCTGGGGCGGGGAAGGAGGAGCTTCAGGTCGGAACAGCAAGCTACCTGTAGGCCATAATGAGGGACAGGGGCCTTTGATCAGCTTCCCGTTGCTGGGTTGTTTTTCCTCAAGTCTTTTTTTTTTTTTTTTTTTGGCTTTAAAAAATGTATTTATTTATTTACTCATTTGGTCTGTGCTGAGCAGACTCAGTTAGCTATCTAAAGGTCACTAGGATGGAACCATTTGGCCATAGCCCAATTTTTCAGCTTTGCCAAGGACACTTTGTTCTACTGTACCTCAGCAGTGTCAAAAACACTCAATTCAAACCCATTTTACTTCCCTTTTCTTCCTTCTTTTTCCCTTTCTCCTTTCATTATACCTACGATTTTGGTTCAGATATTGTAATTATATCTTTCTGTCTTCTCTGTTTTCATTTCCTCCTGTACTGCGCAGTCCCTAGGTTCTTTTCCCCATGTTTCTTTTCCCTAGGTTTCCCCCTTCTGTTTGAGTGAATTCGAAGTTCCTCTCCTGGCCAGTGGCATATCTCTGGGCCAGGTGATCTGGGAAGGCAGCAGATAGGGAAGAAAAAAGAGTATAGTTTTTAACTCTGAAATGAAGCTAAGTGTAAATTGTTGGTGAAGTATTGGTAGAATGCTGAACTGAGGCAGTCAGGTAAAAGGAGGTTAAGAAGCCACATTGCAGAAGGTGTCTGACTTGGGAAAGGACTGAGGATACATGAAAGCTGTCAAACAGGAAATCTAGAAATTATATTTCTTGAACGCTGGTGGGGTTGAGATCAGAAGTCTGAGAGGCTTTGGCACAACCTATTTAACATTATTTCTGAAATGGCTGTCCTCTTGATGATCTTACCTTTCATTTCTTTCCCCAGTTTGGTCCACTATATCTCCACCATCATGATGACCAAACCTCAATTCACTAGTACTGATCAGTCCACATATTACTTGCCTCTTCTCTAACCCAAAACCTTTTTTTCTTTTGGGCCTCTTGAAGAACCTGTTCCACCTCCTCTGAAGCCACCCCTGAATCAGTCTATTGGTGTCTTAGTATATTCCTTTTCTTCTTTGAGAAATGTATATGATAGCATGAAAATGATGGTTTAAAAAAGTCTGAATTAAAATACATAGGCCCAATTCCCAACTCCCCAAACTAAGGCACTTTCTCCTGCCTAGCTCTTCCCATGAGTATCAAAGCCCAGGGACCTGTTTTTGTTATTCCAGTCTATCTCCTGGACCAGTGCCCCACTAGGAAAGAAGAAGGCCTACTTGGAACAATTCAGAATTGTGTCTCCTGGAGAAAACTAGACTACAGATAAAGAAGGAAGATCTGTGAAGGTAAAATGTTCATATGCACCTTTATGGCAATAAAGAGACATCAAAAGGATAACATGACAAATGTAGGCCAAAGAAAATAAACAACTTTCCAAAAGTGCAGGTTCTTAAATCTCAGCACAGGTAAAAAGTTGTTGCAGTTTTCCAAGGAGGTTTTCCAAAGCGAGGTATCTGTTTTGGATAAGTCAATCCTATACTCAATGCACTTATGGGAGGAATGAGAAGACTTGATGGGGGAGAGAGGAGGGAATAATAAGTGAGAAGTAGGACAGATAGAGGCCTTGAGTAGCCCCTCTCTGTGTAACAGTCAGAGTCTGAGGGCCTCTCTGTACTACCCTGTGCCCTATAAGGGGTTTGCAGGGCTGCAGAAGAACTTGTACAGTGAACCAAATGTGCCCCACCTCTCATTAGCATAGCCTTTGAATCCAGACCTACAGGGTCATCTTCCTTCCAGACTCCTTATAACCTTTTGATCTACCTTTCAAGCCCTAACTCAGTTCCCACCTCTTGAAGAGAAGAGGCATCAGAAGTTTCTGTCAAATGATGCTGTTTTCACTTCTCAAAGCTCATAGATTATGCTCCAGAGAGGGGGAAGAGGAACCTGGAATGAACCTTTTAAGCATGAAATTCTGGGATGTCTGCTCAAAATTCACCTCCATAACTTGATGCATTCTTACAGGCTCTTCTCTCTCGTTCAACATTGTTTCTATGTCTAGCTTTGCCCCTCCCCTGGAAGGTAGTGTAAGCAATGCAAAGTTCAAGGACTTTAGATTGCATCATTAAATGTACTCAATGGTATATGCCAATTATATCTCATAAGGCTGGATAACAAGAAAGGCTTGTGGTTAATTAAGTACAATATGATTCATGATTAGGAGAGCTTGTTTTACCATAAGCTGCTAGAAAGAGTCCACCTGTGACAGGACAGCCCCCCCGAAAGCTTACTGACCATTACATAGAGAAGTGGAACTCATGTAGACTGAAAAGATGCTAAAGTGGACATAAGAGGAAAACTGGGGGTCTCAATGAACTACAGGATGGAAAGTTGAAGTGAGGATAAGAAAATAGGAGAAAGATTTTAAGTACCAGATGATGCCCAGCATCAATAACCAGGATTCCCAGGAGGAAGGGTAAGAAAGACACATTAGAAATGGTTCTCTTTGGAAGCAGAAGCATCTGACCCTAGAAACAATAGCACGAGGAGCTAATTATATCTGTCAATGGAGTGAACACATAAAAAATAAAATTTTATCAGGTGACAGTTTGGATCCAAAAATGTTCTTAACAGACCCAAATGATAGCTACAAACTCACAAAATTGAGTATCACTGACAGACATGTTATTTCTATACTTGAACACACACACCAGAATTTGTCTTTCTCTGTCTGACATTTCACTTAGCATAACATCCTCATAATATGTCCATCCATAATCGTTGTCAGATGGGAGCAGGGAGGGTGATTGGGTAAAAAAGGTGTAGGGAATAAAAAATATAATTATTAGCTACAAACTAGTCATGGGAATATAAAGTATGGCATAGGAAGTAGAGTCAGTAACATTGTAAAAACTATCTATAGTGTCAGGTGTGCAGAAAACTTACTGAGGGGGATAACATTGTAAATTATATAAACATCTAATCACTATACTGTACACCTGAACCTAACATAAAATAGTGAATATCAACTGTAATTGAAAATAAAATGTGTTACCCATTTTAAAAAGCAGAGTTGTAAAACAGGTGAAAATGACTAATAGTGGGACACAAGTATCAGTAACACTTAGGGATTTTAGCTCAATATGCCAGGGCAGGAATGATGTAGTTATTCAGAAAACTAATTTAGTCAGTATTGGAATGCATTAATAGAAGAATAGCCTTCACTACAATTTTAGGTCTCATAATTTAACAGTCAATGATAATTCAAAAGATATCCAGAGAAGAAAAGATAGAGTGATAAAGGTGTTGTAAATCATCACATGAGAAAAAGTTAACAAGAATTTGAACTGTTTAGGCTGGAAAAAGAAAGATCTTAGTAGTAAAAAAATAATAGCCAGTTTTGAAATCTTCTCGGTAGTCAATATGAAACAGGGATTACTCCTGCTCTGTGCAGGTCCAGAGAATAAAACTATGATCATAATATACAAGGAGGAGATAAAGGGTCAATCTAAATAGCAAATTGTTGCAGGAGGGAAGTTCTCTCCCATAATAAGAAATGGGTTTAGTTAAGTTCCTTTTCAAACTCTGAGATGATATAAATGGAGAATCTTCTCCTTGGTTATAGTAGGTATAACCATACGCCCTGGAATCTTAGCAGCTTTGGATTTGTCTGTGAGAGATTTCATTTAAAGAATTCCCTTGGGAAATAAACAGCATGAACCCCCTACCCCCAAATTAGCTAATCTTGAAATTATCTTTTAGATTTGCCTTTGAGCAAACTAAATTAGTGAGAGTGTTTAGTATAGCAGTGAAAAACCTATGCTTTGAATCTGGAAGTACCTTTGTTCAAAGCTCAGTTCTGACATTACATAAGCATGTATCTCTGCAAAACCTTTCCTATGTCCATTTCTCCACCTGAACAAGGAAAAGTGATTGCAGTTACCCTCAGGATTTTGTTAGAAGTGAAAGGTTATTTGTGGTTAATGTACACAAGGTGCTTAGACATGTGCTGAGCATAGTAAATACTCATCAAATGCTGCTTTGGGTAGACCAAAGAGGTTATGTGCTTTTTGAGAAGGCTTTTATTGGAATTCACTCCTGAGCAAGTGAAACCTTCCCTAGGATGTTCTGCAGGTAAACCCTTGCTTTCCCTTTAGAGAGTGAAGAGGGCTCTGGAGGAAAAATGAGACGAAAAGGCATTTCAGTTACTTTTTCGCATATCTAAAACTTATATTTCTCTTCCCCTCCCCCACCTAACTTCCCAAGGGAAGGTAGAAATGGAGGAGACTTGGGAGTATGGGGTAATTATCAGGCTTTCTCAACTATAGTTTGAACCCCCATAAAGGATCAACAAATATTTGTTAGATTAAAATGAAAGGTCACCTGCAAAGAAGTCTCTGTTCAGATGGGCACACAAAGTTATGTTTAACCCAAGACAATGTTTATCAAAGGGTAGATTCTTAACAGTGCATCAGAATTTCCTTGAAGCTTGTTAAAAATGCACATTCCTGTAACTTGTTTGACATAGGCTATACCAGACTTTTGGAGACCAACATGAGAATCTGCATTTCATTAAATGTGCCACATGACTATGATTGTCCTAGATATTAAAATAAGGTCAGTGTGGGAGGAGAAGGGAAGGGGCATGGAGATAGGTAATGGTAAGAATAAGGTTTCTGGAGAATATTACATCCATTCATATTCCACTTCAACCACTTATTGACTATGTGATCTTTTTTTAATTTAACTTTAAATTTTTTTTAATTTGAATTTATTGTTGTTGTATTACATGCATCCCCTTTTTTCTCCCCTCTGTCCTATTCCCCACATACCTACTCCACCCCCCAAAGTCAATCGCACTTGTTGTCCATGTCCATGTTCTTCCATGCTAGTTCCTTGACTAAACTGCTCCTCTTCTTTGCCTCCTCCTCCCCCGTAGGGAGGAACTTCCCTCCTGCAACAATTTGCTATTTAGATTGACCCTTTATCTCCTCCTTGTATATTATGATCATAGTTTTATTCTCTGGACCTGCACAGAGCAGGAGTAATCCCTGTTTCATATTGACTACCGAGAAGATTTCAAAACTGCCCACTGAAGGTCTATTCATTGTATTCATGTCTCTGGTTCTGTTTTGCTTGTTTGTTTGTTTTGTGCATTATTGTCCTGTAATGGGTGAGATCATACGGTATTTGTCCTTCACTGACTGGCTTATTTCACTAAGCATAATACTCTCCAGTTCCATCCATGTTGTTGTAAAGGGTAGGAGTTCCTTCTGTCTTTCTGCTGTGTAGTATTCCATTGCGTAAATGTACCAAAGTTTTTTTTTATCCAATCATCCACTGATGGGCACTTAGGCTGTTTCCAGCACTTGGCTATTGTAAATAGTGCTGCTATGATCATAGGTGTACATAGGTTCTTATGAATTGGTGTTTCAGGGTTCTTCGGGTATAGTCCAAGTAGTGGAATTGCTGGATCAAAAGGCAGTTCCATTTTTAGTTTTTTTAAGGAAATCCCATACTGTTTTCCACAGTGGCTGCACCAGCCTACATTCCCACCAACAGTGTACGAGGGTTCCCTTTGCCCCGCATCCTCGCCAACACTTGTTGTTTGTTGATTTGCTGATGATTGCCATTCTGACAGGTGTGAGGTGGTATCTTATTGTAGTTTTAATTTGCATCTCTCTGATGACTAGTGATATTGAGCATTCTTTCATATGCTTTTGGGCCCTTTGTATGTCCTCCTCAGAGAGTTGTCCATTTTTTAATTGGGCTGCCTGTCTCACTGGTGTTGAGTCGATTAAGTTCTTTACATATTTTGGATATCAAATCCTTGCCTGAGGTATCATTGGCAAATACGTATCCCCATACAGTTGGTTCCCTTTGAATTTTGCTGGTCTTTTCTTTAGCTGAACAGAAACTTTTCCGTTTGATATAGTCCCATTTGTTTATTTGTTCTTTCATTTCCTTTGCCCTTGGAAAAGTATCAGTAAACATATTTCTATGTAAGATATCTAAAATTTCACTGCCTATATTTTTCTCCATGACCTTTATGGTGGCACTGCTTATGTTTAAATCCTTTATCCATCTTGAGTTTTTTCTGGTGTATGGTGTAAGTTGGTGGTCTAATTTTATTTTTTTGCATGTCACTGCCCAGTTCTCCCAATACCACTTGTTGAAGAGACTGTTTTTACTCCATTTTATGTTTCTTCTCCCTTTGTTGAATATTAATTGACCACAGAGTCCTGGTTTATTTCTGGGCTCTCTATTTTGTTCCATTGATCTATATGCCTATTTTAATGCCAGTACCAGACTGTTTTGATGACAGTAGCCTTGTAGTATAGTTTCATGTCTGGTACTGTGATTCTTCCTCCCTTGCTCTTCTTTCTCAAGATTTCTGTGACTATTTGTGGGTGTTTTGCACTCCATATAAATTTTTGAAGTATTTTTTCTATCTCTCTGAAGTCTAGCATTGGTATTTTAATTGGGATTGCATTGAATCCATAGATGGGTTTGGGTAGTATGGAGATTTCAATGATGCTAATTCTTTCCATCCATGAACATGGTATATGCTTCCATTTATTTATATCTTCCTTAATTTCTTCAATGTTCTGTAGATTTCTGAGTACAGGTCTTTTACCTCCTTGGTTAAGTTGATCCCTAAGTACATTATTTTTCTTGTTGCTATGGTAAATGGGATTTGTTTTCTAGCTTCTATCTCTGATGTTTCATTCTTGGTATACAATAATGCTTTTGATTTCTGAATATTGACTTTATATCCAGCTATTTTGCTCAATTTGTTTATTAGATCAAGTAAGTTTTGGTGGAGTCTATCGAGTTTTGTATGTACACTATTATGTCATCTGCAAATATTTACAGTTTGACTCCCTCCATTCCAATTTGGATACCTTTGATTCCTTTTTCTTCTCTGATGGCTATGGCTAGAACTTCCAAAACCATGTTGAACAGAAGTGGAGAAAGTGGATAAGCCTTATCCTGTTCCTGATCTTAGGGGGAAAGCTTTTAGTTTTTACCCTTTGAGTATGAGGTTGGCTTCAGGTTTCTCATAGATGGCCTTTATGATGTTGAGGTATGCTCCCTCTCTTCTCATTTTGCTGAGGGTTTTTATCATAAATGGTTGCTGTACTTTATCAAATGCTTTTTCAGCATCGATTGATATGATCATATGGTTTTTGTCTTTCATTTTGTTGATGTGGTGTATTACATTTATTGATTTGGGAATGTTGTACCATCCTTGCATCCATGGGATGAAACCCACTTGATCATGGTGTATGATCTTTTTAATGTATTGCTGGATCCGGTTGGCCAATACTTTGTTGAGAATCTTATCATCTATGTTCATCAGAGATATCAGCCTCTAGTTTTCTTAGTTGTGTCTTGACCTGGTTTTGGGATTAGAATAATATTGGCCTCATGGAAAGAGATTGTTGGATTTTTTTGAAATAGGTTGAGAAGGATAGGAGTTAGTTCTTCTCTAAATGTTTGGTAGAATTCACCTGTGTAGCCATCTGGGTACTTGTGCTTTGGGAGATTATTGATTACTTGTTCAATTTCACTAGTTGTTATTGGTCTATTCAGGATTTCTGCTTCTTCTGGATTCAGTTTTGGTAGATTATCCATTTTCAGAAATTTGTCTATTTCATCCAGGTTGTCATATTTCTTGTCATATAGTTGTAGTAATTTCTTACAATCCTTTGTATTTCTGAAGTATCAGTTGTGATTTCTTCTCTGTCATTTTTTATTCTGTTTATTTGGGTCCTCTCTCTCTTTTTCTTGATGAGGTTGGTTAAAGGCTTGTCAATTTTGTTTATTTTTTCAGTGAACCAGCTCTTGGACTTATTGATTCTTTGAATTGTAGTTTTAGTCTCTAAGTTATTTGATTCTGCTCTGATCTTGATGATTTCCTTCCTTCTACTTGCTCTGGGCTTTGTTTGTTGTTGTTCCTCTACTTCTTGCAGCTTTATGGTTAGGTTGTTTAAGCTTCTTCTATCCTTTTTAGGTAGGCCTATATTGCTATGAATTTCCCTCTGAGGACTGCCTTTGCTGTGTCCCATAGGTTTTGAGCTGTGTGTATTCATTGTCATTTGTTTCCAGACACTTTTTGATTTCATCTTTGATCTCATTGTGTACCTATTCTTTACTTAAAATTATGTTATTCAGTCTCCAGGAGTTAGAGTATCTTTGTTTTTTTCCCTTGAGGTTGGTTTCTAGTTTTAAGCCATTGTGATCTGAGAAGATGCTTGGTATGATTTCAATTTTCCTGTATTTGTGGAGGCTTGTCTTGTGACCTACCATGTAGTCTGTCTTTAAGAATGTTCCATGTGCATTTGAAAAGAATGTGTATTTTGCTTCTTTGGGATGAAAGATTCTGTATATATCAGTTGGGTCCATTTCCTCTAGAGTGTTGTTCAGTGCCACAATATCCTCGGTGTTTTTTGGTTTGGAAGATCTGTCCATTGTTGATAATGGGGTATTAAAATCCCCCTCTACTAGTGTGTTGCTGTCTATATCCTTCTTGAAGTCCTCCAAGATTTTCCTTTATATTTGGAAGCTCCTATATTGGGTGCATGTATGTTTACCAGAGTTATATATTCTTGATGGATTGTTCCCTTAAGTATTATGAAATGCCTGTCTTTGTCTCTTTTTATGGCCTTCATCATAAAATCTATTTCATCTGAAATAAGTATTGCTACTGCAGCCTTTTTTTCTATGTCCATTTGCTTGATATATATTTTTCCATCCCTTCACTTTCAGTCTGTGTCAATCTTTTGTTCTGAGGTGGGTCTCTTGAAGACAGCATATATGTGGGTCATGTTTTCTTATCCATTCAGCTACCCTATGTCTTTTGATTGGTGCATTTAATGCATTTACATTTAAGGTGATTATTGATTGATACTTATTTATTGCCATTTTTCCACTTTGTACCTGTGTTCCTCTCTGTCTCTCTCTGTTCCTTCATTTTTGTAAAGCAGACCTTTTAGCATTTCTGGCAATGCTGGTTTGGTGGAGATGTGTTCTTTTAGTCTTCTTTTGTCTGTGGATCTCCTTATTTCTCCTTCCGTTTTGAATGAGAGCCTTGCTGGGTAGAGTATTCTTGGTTGTAGTCATTTGTTTTCCATTACTTGGCATATTTTTTGCCATTCCCTTCTGTCTTGTATTGTTTCTGTTGAATAATCATTTGATAACCTTATCAGAGCCCCCTTCTATGTTATTTGCTGTTTCTCTCTTGATGCTTTAGGATTCTCTCTTTATCTTTGAAATTTGCCATTTTAATTATAATGTGTCTTGGAGTGGAGTGGTTCTATTTGGATTCATCCTCATTGGGACCTTCTGTGCTTCCTGAGCTTGAGTAACATTCGCACTTATCATGTTTAGGAAGTTTTCTATCATTATTTTTTTTGAACAGGTTTCCCATTCCTTGTTTTCTTTTCTTTCTGGTATCCATATGATAATGATATTATTTTGTTTCATGTTGTCCTGCAGCTCTCTTAATACCTCTTCATTGTTGTTCAGCTTTTTTTCATTCTGTTGCACTGTCTTAGAATATATTTCTATGTTGTCCTCCAGCTCACTGGTCTGATCCTCTGCTTCCTCTAGCCTGCTGTTGATTCCTTCTACTGTATTCAATTCAGAAATTATATTCTTCATTTCCTCCTGCCTCTTACTGATAGTTTCTATGTCCTTTTTAATGTCGGTGCTGTACTCAGTAAGTTCCTTGTAGATCCTCTGGGGTTCTTTGCAGTTCCCCTGGAGTTGTTTGTAGTTTTCTCTGAGCTGGCTGAGCTCGTTGAGTTTCTCAATCATCATTATTTTGAATTCCATATCTTATCATTTGCTTGCCTCCATTTCATTTAGTGATCTTTCTGGGGATTCCTCCTTTCCTTTTGGTGATGGACTATTTCTTTTTGTCCCCATTGTTAGGTTTCCTTGTAATCCAATCAGACTGTGATCAGCTGCCAGGCTAAGGAACCACTAGGTTGGAAGGATTGATTTAGTTGTAGCCGTATCAGTCTGTGATCCTCCATCAGGCTCAGATGCAGCTTGGGGTGACAGAGCAATTCAATTGTAAGTCAATGAATCAGCTACCAAACTCAGGCCCTGCTGGATTAGACAGAGAGGTTCAATTGTAATCCAATGGATCAAACACCAGCTCAGGTGCAGCCTTGTGGGACAGATTCAGATGAAAATCAATTAATCTGTGATCAGATGCCAGGCTCAGGTGCCACTGGGCTAGGTAGCAAGATCCAATTATAATCCAACGAATCTGTGTTTGGCCATCAGGCTCAATAGCCACTGGGCTAGGCAGCAAGGTTCAATTGTAATCCATTGAATCTGTAATTAGCCACCAGGCTCATGTGGCACTGGGCTCGACTGAAAGGTTCTATTGTAACCCAATGACTCTGTGATCAGCTGCCAGGCTAAGGGGCCACTGGGCTAGAGTAAGAGATTCAATTGTAATCCAATGAGTTTGTGATCAGGCGCTAGACCCAGGGACCACTGGGTGGGACAAACCATATCAGTTGTGAACCAATGAATCCACCATCAGCGACCAGGCTAACTTACCACTGTGTGGGGCTGACTGACCCAGCTGTAAGTCAACGAGTTTGTAATCAGCTGCCAGGCCCAGGCTCTGCTGGGCGAAAGGGACTGACTCAGTTGCAAAGCAATGAATCCACGATCAGCCACTAGGTTGCATGCCACTGTGCGGGGCTGACTGACTGACCAGCTATAAGTCAGAGAGTTTGTGATCAGCCCCCAGGCCCAGGCGCTGCTGGGCAAGAAATGCCTCTTCAGGTGCAACTATTGTATCTGTGCTCAGACAGGGCAGAGCAGGAGAGGTTCATTTAGATGTAATCAGAGAATTGTGATCAGGCACCAGGCTCGGCGCCGCTGGGCGCGGCAGGTTGCGTCCAGTGGGCGGGGCTCTCAGGACCCTCATAGGGAAGCCAGTTGGCGCCGCGCAGTCCGCAGAGGTGGGGCGATGAGTCAGCACTGGGACCCCCACAGCCGCCTCCCCGCTTCTGTCCTCCAGGCCACTGCCGCAGACTCTTCCCCACGTGCCTCCAGTCCTCTCTGCCCTCCCTCCGCTGGAGCCCAGGGTAAGTGGGTGCCAACGTGGTATCACTGTGGTCACCCTAGCAGTTCTCTGTCTCCAGCGCTCTGTCAGGTCAGTAACCCCCACGGCTTCCCCCCTTCTCAGCTGATGCTGCTCTGCTCTCCTCCGTGTGGCTGGAGCTGGGACACCCGCTGGGGGTCCAGATCCCCCTTCTCAGGTGGTGCCCCCAACTCAGTCCCTTCGGCTGCTGCCTCCAGTGGGGGCCCAGCCAGCCCTCTCTGTTTCTGCGATTCCTGCCAGTCATGTGGTGATGAAGCGGCCTCTTCTGTTCTGTCCGTGGTCATAGGGCTTCTTTCCAGCTGATGTTCTGTTGGTAATTCCAGCTGACTTTTTCTCCAAAAAAGTAATTCCAGATGCGACCTGGGAGGAGATTGGTGTAGCTCTACTTACAGCCAGCTTGCTGGAACCTCTGACTGTGTGATCTTGAGCAAGTTACTTAACCTCTCTGCGCATCAGTTCCTTCATCTGCAAAATGAAATGACTAACAGTACATACCTGATAAATAGTGAGAATTGGATGAGATGATGTAAATGTAATGTCTAACATGGTGCCCAACATGTGAAATGAGCTTAATAGATATTATTATTACAAATTTTAAGGAAGTGAACCCTGATGGAGGTAGTGGAGGTAGTGGACAAGTGTCACTGTCACTTTTCTCAAGATAGGTTTGCAGCAGGATATTTTGATTCTTAGAATATTCTTAGCAAATATTCTTAGCATATTTGTTAAGCAAGTGGCAGTCAGACATACAAGAGTTAGAAAAATGGAACCAAACAGCATCATGTCACTCAAAATTACATAATTTCCAATAGGCTCTGGACTCTTGTTCCAAAATCATATAATCATGTAAGGAAAGCCTGATTTGGTAGTGTTTCAGAGTTCAGTTACACTGTCACAAAGGCAACACACTTAATGCCTTTTTTAAAGGAATGTTTGGTAGAAGCTGTACCCATGATGGAATCACTGTTTATATGAAGCCCTTAATATATTTCCAGCCATCTCTCCATAGGAATACATGGGGATAGGTTGCTGGAGTTAAGAGTAGTGATCGAAGATATGCAAATCCAGGTCACAGAATACTTGAACTTGCTGCTTGAATTAAAGTGTTCAATTACTTGTGATGTATGTGTGTGATGGTGAAATGTTGCTCTCCCTTTTCCAAAATAACATAATTTTTAGTTGCAAAAATAATGTCAATAGTATGGGGAGAGTTATAATTTCTCACTTCATTTTCCTTGTCCTATCTGGGATTTTCTGATTTATTCTGGAGGAATATTGCCAATTAGAAACACATTCAGAGATCAGCCAAAGGGGGCAAAGGTCTCAAAATCACAATATAGAAAACAAGATGAAAGAACTGTGGCTGTTTAGAATATAAAAAAAATAGACAATACAAATATCATCTATTTAAAAATCCTCAGTCAAGTCTATATTTTATTGATTTTAGAAGGAGAGAGAGAGAGAGAGAAAGAGAGAGAAAGAAAGAGAAAGAGATGATAGAGAAACATTGTTTGGTGCCTCCTGAATGTGCCCTGATTTGGGACTAAACCTGCAACCTAGGCATGTGCCTTGACTAGGAATTGAACCTGCAACCTTTCAGTTTACTGGACAACACTCAACTGAGTCACACCAGCCAAGGCTGGAAGCATTATCTTTCCAAAACTAAAGGTTTGTTGTGTGACAGAGAAAGCAGATTTAGTTGTAATTCCTAGAGAGAACAAGCCTGATTGATGGTAGGAATCTGGGGGGAAACAGATTACAATTTCCTTGAAAAACCACCTTACTGAGCTCTTTGAGAACAGAATGATGGAAGACTCACTCTTCATTGGGTAATAATCTCCTCATAACTGGTAGAATTCAAGCAAAAATTGCTTGAGCTTTTTAAGCACATATACCAAGAAGAACATAGATATAACTTATACATCAGGTGCAAGGATTCATGACCTGATGTCCTTGGATAGAATTCATGGAATCCATGGATTTTGATTTTTAAAAATGCCACACCTTTATTTTTACTAACCTCTGACTGATTTATCACTTCTTTCAATTATGAATGTAGACAACAAATTACAGTAATATTAACACTGAAACGTTGTTTCTAATATAAATCACAGATAATTTAAAATAGCATGGCATTTGTTGCAGACATCTTGAAATATCATGTATGCTCATCCCTACTTTGAAATTAAAGGAGTTATTTGACCTAACACCTGACCTCATTTTTTATTCTCTTAATAAAGAAACTCATATGTTAGCTAGCATGCTACATTATTTTTGTATTTCAGTATAATTGAGTCCTTTTGTAGCCCTACATGGCTTTTTATTCAGTTAAAAATATTGTTGTTCTGGCCTTGGCTGGTGGCACGGGCCCTTGAACCCAAGGGTCACTGGTTTGATTTCCAGTCAGGGCACATACCAGGTTGTAAGCCAGGTCTTCAGCCAGTTCCCCAGCCAGGTCCGTAGCTGGAAGCAGGTGAAAGGTAACCATACATTAAGGTATCGCTCCCTTTCTTCCTCCTTCCCTGCAGTTTTCTCTAAAAATTAATGAATAAAATCTTTAAAATATATATATTGTTCTAAAAAAGGACCAGAGGGGCCTGTGGCACAAAATGTGTTAAGATTCTTCAGATTAAAGAGTTGTCCTAAATGACCTGTAAGATTCCCTCTCAACCTATGATTCTGGCTTTCTAGCAAACTAGAATGGCTGACAAGGAGAAAATAATTTGAGCTGTAGACAATATTATGGCTGGATCTCTGAATTGTTGCCATTTCCAACCAAGCAAAAGCTCATGGATACAGACAGCAGTACGTTGGTTACCAGATGAAAGGGACTGGGGAGTTAAAGGGGTCAAATACATGGTGTTGGATGATAATTTGACTTTGGGTGGTGGGTACACAATGCAATATACAGGTGATGTATCATAGAATTGTACAATTGGAATCTATATAATCTTATTAATCATCACTACCCCAATAAATATAATTTTAAAAATTAAAAAATCAAAATAAAAGACTAAAGGAAATCTCCAAGGAAATAAAGCAATTGCATATAGTTTAGGCAAATGGATACTTCATTTCTTCCTGTTGTGATGGAAGCTGCAGAGACACTATAAATAAATGGACAGCAAATGGCAGCACCTTCAAAATGAACATTTCATGTAGACCCTAAACTATTAACCACAACCCTGTACTGCTTCTTAAGGTTTAAGATTCAAATGCAGGTTCTCTTTTACTACCTATACATACATTGGCAAGTCAGAGCCTCATCTTTAAAATTGAAACAATAATACTAACCTTGAAAAGCTGTTATTTGGAATAGAGATGGTAAATGTAGTGTTGAACATATAAAGCGTCCAGTAACTGTTAACTTTCCTTAACATGGGTACATGATTGGGGACAGGTAATAATGATTAAACAACATGATTTTTAAAGTGCCTAGCTCTGAGTGTGACCAAGCAGTGAGCTATATGAGTTCAGAAACCATAACTATTTTTTTCATTGAATACTGAGCACTTAGAACTATAATTGACACATACTACTAATAAATTAAAGAATGCATGCATTCCTTTATTTAATAAGTTGAAAAATTTCCCTAGTATGGTATGAATGATCATCTGTTATCCCAGATCAAAAAATTATTTTCTGCAGTGAGAGAGAAAGGAGAGGAGGGGAGGAGAGACTGAGAGGAAAGGAGAGAAAAGATGGGAATAAAAACAGAAAGGAAAATATGCACTTATGAGGATATTAATGACTTGTGAGAGCTAACCAACTAATCCAATCCTCTCCAAATTCAATCTATTAGGGAAACATATCAACTCTTTCCTTCAAAACATATCCTGAGTCTGTCCACTTTTCACCACCATCACTATTCTTGGCCAAACTATCATTGTTGCCATTGTTATCCTACAGTCTGTTCTCACAGAAACCAGAGTGATCTTTCATAACACACAAATAAGATAATATTTCTTCGACATTTAAAAGTGCTGATTCCATTACACTCAAAATCAAATATCAACTATTTACCATAGCTGGAAAGGTCTTACATGAGGTGGTCAATACTTACTCCTGGCATTCTGTTTATTATGATACACTTTCTATTTATCACATCTCACACACACAGGCCTTCTAACAATGTTAAACTCCTTCCTGCTCATTCCTGTCTTCAGTCCTCTGTGCTTTGTGTTCACTCCACCTAGAATACTTAACAAGCTCCTTCAGGTCCTTCAGACCTTCCTCTTTCATCCTATTAGAAATAACACACATCTCTTGTCACTCTTTTCCAGCTTACCCTGCTTTATTATGTATAGCTCTAAACACTACCATGAAAATCGTATTTTGGTTTATTTACATGTTTATTGTATCTTCCCAACTAACATATCAACTTCATGATAACAGGATATAATAGTGGTTAAGAGTATATATTTCACTAGACACGTAGGATTTCAATCCTAACTTCATAGCTATATTACTTACAGGCTTATGACCTTGAGAGTTACTAAACCTTTCTGTTTTTCAGTTTCCTCATCTGAAAAATGGCATAAGGATGAAAACCATCTCATAATGTTGTAAAAACAAAACAAAATAAACTAATTCCATACAAAGCAGTCAAAAGAGTGTCTGGCACATAGTTGGTGCGACATTAGTGTAAGCTATTATTATTCTTTTCCCTATCCCAATGCTTGGACCATAACAGGCATTTAATAAGTATTTGTAAAATAATGATGCATGTGCATTATGGATGTGATTTTCAAAGCAGCTATAAGACTGAATTAAGTGTATGAAAAGCACAGAAAGTTTATGATTCTTGCTCCTATCTACTGCCATGGCAGAATAATGGAAAATTACAGGGATGATGAGGAACCCACTCAGAAGGGGAGGAGGGAGAGACAGAGATAAAGACAAAAAGAATGGGAAAGGGATAGAGGAAGAGTTTGTTAGAAGTGATGATATACACACATAGTTGTGAAAATTTGTCAGTTGCACCCATTTACCTGCTAAATGTGCAACCCTCCTCCTATGATTGTCAGTAGACAGAATACCAAGGAAAATGAGGGCCTAGCCAATTAAGAAACAGAGTTACAAGAGCCCTAAATGCTCTCTTTTGTCCTAAGAGTCTGACAGTCAATGAATGCCCACAATGGAGCCAACTCCAGTGAGAATCAAGTCTCTTGCCTGAATACCTGGGCAATCACAACTTCGTGTATAAACACCTTTATAAGAGATGGGTTGGGCGGAATGAAGAACTGAATTATGAATGATCAGAAGTCTGTAGTCTCCCCCCCAGGAGCAGACGGGTAACCATCCTTTCCCCTCTTCCACTCTAGAATCTTCCATCAGAGGCTAGTTAGTGGCAGTGGTGATGGGTGAGGGCTGTTACCATTTGGCAAGGAAGTAAGAAGTATAAGACGTGAATGAGAAAGGCCACTTTTTAGCTGAGATTTATGAGCTGTTCTTTCCTGCCATCCCTGGCACCAACAAGATGTGTGTTTTTTTCCTTTTCCTTTTGCAAGTATCTATGATTTTAGTCTTCTTTCTCTGGACATTTAGTACCCCAAGGCCAATCACAAGGCCTCACAATATCTTAATTACACATTCACAGTGCTGGCATTGGTTCTTATGGTGGCTTTTTGTAAATTAGAAATAAGCACCCCTTAAATTTAGGCCTATACCAGGGCACATTGACCCAATTCACCTTCTCAGCCAGACACCATTGTGTAGTGAACAATCTGCACAATTGTATGCATCAGCCTTGTAGATTCAGTAATACTGATTGACATATTTGGATATGTACTTTGCTTGTAAGAGCATTTGAAAGAGAACAGTGTGATTTTGCCACCTGGCAAAAGAGTTAAGGCATTCTTCCTGGAAGTCCTTGATGTTCCCTATAATAACTAAATACAGTATATGAGAGAAGTAATTCTGGAAGGAGGGAAGCAAGGAAGGAGAAAGGAGTATGTTAAGTGGGAGGTTTGGCACAGCTTAAGTCGTGAACTAGATAATGTGAAGAAGGTGGTGTGAAGGGAAATGAGAAAAAGATGGAAGATACAAACAATGATTGAGTTGAACATGCTAGGTGTTTTATAAGTATTATATTACCAACACTATTTTATTTTATTTTAAAAACTATGGTGAAATACACATAATATAAAATATGACCATTTTTCCATTTCATGGTAAAAACACATGTGACAAAACTTATCACCTTAAAATTTTGAATGCACACTTTTGTGACATTAAATATATTCATATTGCTGTGCAAACATAATCACCATCTATTTCCAGATCTCTTTTCATTTTACAAAAATGTAACTCTATACCTATTAAACAATAATTCCTCATTCTCCTCTCCAACCCAACCCCTGGCAACCACCATTCTACTTTCTGCCTCTGTCAACTTGACTACTCTAGGTACCTCATATAAGTAGTCATACTGTATTTGTCCTTTTGTGACTGCCTTATTTCATTTAGCCCGATGTCCTCAAGATTTATTCATTTTGTAGTATATGTCAGAATGTCTTTATTTTGAAGGATAAAATATTCCATTGTACATAGGTACCACTTTTGTTTATCCATTCATTCATCCATGGGTGGAAATTTAAGGGCCTTCCACCTTTGGCTATTATGAATAATGCTGCTATAAATGTGAGTGAGCATAGTAATACATCTTTGAGACTCTGCTTTCAATTCTTTTGGTTTTATGCCTACAAGTAAAAATTGCAAGATTATATTGTAATACTATATTTTAATTTTTAAGGAACCATCAAAATGTTTTCCATTACCATCTGCACGAGGGTTCTAACTTCTACACAACATCACCAGCACCTCTTATTTTATGTTTTGTTTTTTTTTGTAATGGTCATCCTAATGGGTGTGTAGTAGTATGTCATTGATTTTCAATTCCCTAATGATTAGTAACATTGAGTATATTTTTATGTGTACATCTTCTTTAGAGAAATATGTATTCAAGTCTTTGCTCATATTTTAGTAGGGTTGTTTAATTATTGAGTTGTAGGAGTTATTCATATATTATGAATATTAACCATGTATCAAATATATTTTTTGCAAACATTTTCTCCCATTCCATGGGTTACCTTTTCCCTTTCTTGATTGTGTACTTTGATGCAGTTTTTAAATTTATTTTATTGTTTATTTATATATATATATTTTAATTTAATTTTATTGTTGTTGTATTATGATGCAGGTTTTTTAAAAAGCACACCCTTGCTATATATATAATTGACATACAAAGCAAATTTCTAAGTATAGAATACAGTATTGTCAACTGTAGGCACTATGCCGTACAGTAGATCCTTAGGACTTATTTTGCTAACTGAAACTTTGTACATTTTGACATATAACTGTTCCTGGTAACCATCATTTTACATTCTATTTTAGAGTCTTTATATAAGTAGTAGAATGTAGTATTTGTCTTTCTATGCTTGGCTTATTTCACATAGCATAATATCTTCCAGGATTTTCTTTGTTTTTGAAGATAAGCAGTATTTTGATATGTTTTTTTCCCTTGTGTTTTGATGGATACTTAGATTGTTTCCATGTCTTGGCTATTGTGAATAATACTAACATTAACTTGGGAATACACATATCTCTCTGATATTTTGACTTAAATTCCCTCAGATATATATCCACAAGTGGGATTTCTAAATTGTATGGTAGTTGTATTTTTAATTTTCTGAGGCACCTCCATATTGCTCTCCATTGTGGCCACAGCAGTTTACATTTTCACTAATTGTACAAGGGTCCCTTTTGCCATATCTTTGCCAATACTTAATTTTTTAAATAATAGCTATCTTAAGAAGTACAAGACACTATCTCACTGTGATTTTGATTCACATTTCCTGATGATTAGTGAAGTTCAGCATCTTTTCACATACCAATGGGACATTTTTATGTATGTTTAGAATAAATCTCTCTTCAAGTTCTTGGCCCATTAAAAAAATGAAATTATTTTTATTGTTATTCTATTATAGTTGTCCCAATTTTTCTTCTTTTGCCCTCCTCCACCAACCCGTCTCCCACAGTCAATTCCCACCCTGTTGTCCATATCTGTGGGTCATCTTGGCCCACTTTTAATGAGGTGATATGATTTTTTGCTATTGAGTTGTAAGAATTCTTTATATATTTTGGATAGTAAACCTTTATTGAATATATGGTTTGCAGATATTTTCTTCATTCTTTAGATTGCCTTTTCATATAGTTAACTGTTTCTTTTGCTGTGCAGAAGGTTTTTAGTTTGATGTAGTCTCACATGTCTCTTTTTGCTTTTGTTGTCTCTGCTTTTGGTGTCAAATGCAAGAAGTCATTGTCAAGATCAATGTCAAAAAGGTTTTCCCCTAGGTTTTCTCCTAGGAATTTTGTGGTTTCAATCTTAACTTTAGGTCTTTAATCTACTTTGAGATAATTTTTGTGTGGTGTAAGATGAAGGTCCAATTTCATTATTTGAGATGTGATCATCCAGTTTTCCAACACCATTTATTGCAGAGATTATATTTTCTGCATTATGTATTCTGAACTCTCTCGTTGATGATTAGATGACTGTGTACGCATGGGTTTATTTCTGAGCTTGTATTCTACTCCATTGATCTATGTGTCTATTTTTATACTGGTACCATATTGTTATAAATACTGCAGCTTTGTAATGTATTTTGAAATTAGGAAGTATAGTATCTCCCGGTTTATTCTTCTTTCTCGATTACTTTTGCTATTCGGAATCTGTCATCATTCTGTAAGAATTTTAGTATATTTTTCCATTTCTGTAAAAAATGGTGCCACTGGAATTTTGATAGAAATTGCATCGAATCTGCAGACCACTTGAGGTTATCAATATCTTTAAAATATTAATTCTTCCAATCCATGAATGTGAGGTATCTTTTTATAAATTGTGTCTGCTTCAATTTTTATCAGTGTTTTATAGTTTTCAATGTACAAGAATTTCACATTGGTTAACTTTATTCCTAATATTTTACTTTATCTTTGAGCAGTTTTAATTTTAAAACTAAATTGATGGAAAAGTATAAAAATTCCCCATAAACTATGCCTGCACACATGCATAATCTCCTGCATTATCAACATATCCAACCAGAGTAACACATTTGTAAAACTGATAAACTTTTCCTGGAGAAAATTTCATGAGCATTTGGGAGGAATGCATATTCTGCTACTCATGGATGAAATGTTATACATCTATTAGTTTCATTTCATGTATAGTATTATTAAATCTTCTATTTTATTTATTTTCTGTCTGGATGGTCTATACATTATGGAAAATGGAGTATTGACTATTTTTACTATTCTAGTATTGCCGTCTAGTTATCCCTTTAATTATGTTAATAATTATGTTAGTAAAGTAGGCTCCTGCATTTGCCTACTCATTCATGGCAAGGGACCATAAAATGAAGGTCGTGAAGAGAGTGGTAGAGGGGCTGCTTCAGGTTTCTAGGATTATTTGCCATTGTTCCTTCCAGCCACCTCCAAGTCTTTTTATAGAGCCATCAACAGCAGCCTAAATAAAAATGTAAATGGCCCCATTTGTCCTTGGGTTTTGTTGATATATCATGTGAAACCATCCCCTTAAGTCTCAACGACTGCAGGAGCAGGAGGGTTGGCCCATAGCTATCTACCCTCTCCTCTGGGTTACAGCAGGGTGACTCCACCGACAAGACGTGTTTCTGAGTGGCAGACACCTACGTTGCATTTGCAAAACTCTTCTCTCTGAACCAACTACTTTGGGGGGTGCCCCTAGACATTTTTCCTTAAACCTGAGATTCTCCAGAATGGATCTGTAAGCTATGGAAAATTATTTTAAATAAATACGAGAATTTTAATCAAATGTTTTCAGTTAATCTCTGTACAAGGTATGTTGATAGAAAACAGGCTGCCTTTTATAAGATAGAAAAAGAATATAAAAAGTGGGATGAAAAGGAAACATAATGTATCTCTGTTTTCTGGCTAAAACTTGGTTTCTGTAAGCTTATCTTTTCCTTGCATTTCCTGAAAGTATTGAGCCAATGTCAATATAATTAAAACAGTTTGCATGGCCAATAGTTTGGGGACAGAAGTCGTATATATTCTGTCTGGAAAAAGTCCAGCCATTGTGAATGTAACAAGAGTGGTTTACATGAGATCAATGTAACCTGGCAGCCAAGGAGAGTGGCATGGAATGTGACTGTGTGAACAATGATGACCTCACTGTACTAGTCAGTGGGGATAGTAGACACCCTTGAGTGATCATGTGTACTGTGTGGCCATCACATTCAAAATGACTGAGCAAGTAGAGCAATGCATCTGCATCAAATTTTGCATTAAACTTGAGCATCCACCATGGAAACTATTGGGATGACTCAGAAGGCTTCAGCTGTAGGCAGCTGGTGATTGGCAGCTTCATCATGACAATGTGCCTGCTCATGTATCATGTCTCATGCAGATTTTTCTGGCAAAATATCAAGTAATCTAGGTGACTCAGGTCCTGTACATCCCAGATTTGGTGCCCTGTGACTTCTGGCTTTTCCCAAAACTAAAATCATCTTTGAAAGGTAAGAGATCTCATTTCATCAATGAAATTCAGGAAAATATGGCAGGGCAGGTGATGGTGGTTGGAAGAACTGTGTGAGGTACCAATGTAACTACTTTAAAGGGAACTGATGTGTCATTGTTCAGTGTACAATGTTTCTGGTATCTTTTTAAAATTATATTTTATGGAGTATGTTATTGCAGTTGCCTTAATTTCCCCCTTTGTGACCCGTCACCCAGCAACCCCACTTCCTCAGGCAGTCTCCACACCATCGTTCATGTCCATGGGTCATGCATGTAAGCTCTTTGGCTTCTCCAGTTCCTATACTGTACTTTACATTCTCATGACTATTCCGTATCTACCTATTTTTACTTAATCCACTCGCCTCCCCTCCCATTCCCTCACAGCCCTCTCCCATCTAGCAAGCATCAAAACCTTCTCTGTATCCATGATTATGTCTCTGTTCTTCTCGTTTGCTTAGTTTGTGTTTTAGATTCAATTATTGATAGATATGTATTTATTGCCATTTTATTATTCATAGTTTTGATCTCCTTTTTCTTAAATATGTCTCTTTAACATTTCTATAATAATGGTTTGGTGATGATGAACTCCTTTAGTTTTTCCTTGTCTGGGAAGCTCTTTTTCTGCCTTTCAATTCTAAATTATATCTTTGCCAGTACAGCAATCTTGGCTGTAGGCCCCTGATTTTCATGACTTTGAATATTTCTTGCCAATCCCTTCTAGCCTGTGAAGTTTCATTTGAGAAATCAGCTGACATTTTTATGAGAACTCCCCTGTAGGTAACTAAGTGCTTTTCTCTTGCTGCTATTAAGATTCTCCCTTTATCTTTAAACTTTGGAATTTTAATTATGATGTGTCTTGGAGTAGGCCTCTTTGTATCCATCTTGGTTGAAATTATCTGTGCTTCTAGGACTTACATATCTATTTCCCTCACCAAATTAAGTAAGTTTTCTTTCATTATTTAAAAAATAGATGTCCAGCTTCTTGTTCTTTCTCTTCTCCTTGTGGCACCCTCATGATGCAAATGTTGGGTTTCTTGAAGCTGCCCCAGAGGCTGCTTCTACTATCCTTATTTTTATGGATTCTCTTTTCTTCTTGTTATGGTTGGTTATTTTTTCTTCCTTATGTTTCAAATCTTTGATTCTTAGCTTCATCCACTCTACTGTTGTTTCCCTGTAAATTGTACTTTATTTCAGTTAATGTATCTTTTGTTTCTGACTGGATCTTTTTTATGCTGCTGAGGTCCTCACTAAGTTCCTTGAGCACCCTTATAACCGACGTTTTGAACTCTGCATCTGATAGATTGCTTATCTTCTTTTTGTTTAGCTATTTTTTTTGAGTTTTGATCTGTTCTTTCATTTGGGCCATGTTTCTTTGTCTTCTCATTTGACAACTTCCCCATGTTTATTTCTGTGTATTAGGTATAGCTGCTTTGACACCATGTCTTGGTAGTATAGCCTAATGTAATAGGTGTCCTGTAGGGTCCAGTGGCACAGCCTCCCCTGTCACCCAAGCTGGGTACTTGAGGTGCACCCTTCGTGTGGGCTGAGTACCCCTTCCTCTTGCAGTTGAGCCTTGGTTGCTATTGGCAGATCAATGAGAGGGATTTACCCAGGCAGCCAGCTCCAAGGACTGTGACCACTGACCTTCAAACTCTGCCCTCCATGGAGGGTCAGCTGTGCAGGGTGGTATTGCTCCAGTGTGGTCTGTAGGTGTCCACTGGGTGCACTGGCCCTGGGGATTCCCTGCCAGTGCAGGCCAAGTTCAGCCCCCACTTATGTTTTCCCCCAGGCCACCTTGCCTGAGTTATAAAGCAATCTGAGATGCTGGTGCTTCTGCTGGGCTTGGAGATTCTTAAGTGAAGCCAAGCTGGGAATTTAGGCTAGTTGCTGCTTGTTCCAGGCCTGTGGCTCACTGAGGCCAGATGTTGCTCGTTCGAGAGGATTTAGGAAGTTGAGCAGTATAAGCCAAAAAAAGTAATTCATATGGAAAAGCAGATTGGGTGGGCACAGAGCCGGGTGGGGCAGAGTCTCTGGGTATCTCCAAGGTGGGTCAAATAGTGTTAGCCAGGCTGATGGAGTCTTAGATATGGCACCAGCTTTCTGGCTCCAGGCTCTGTGGGGAGAAGGATCAAAAAAGGGACAATGGCCTCTGCTCACCTTGATGCTAGACACTTCATCCTCTCCCAATATGCCACTCGTGCCCTTCAAGTGGCCACCTGGTGCTGGAGCTCAGAGGGAGTAAGTCTTAGTAGATGAGTTTGTGTGTGGGTTCTTTTAAGAGTAACTGCTTGGGGCTCCAGCTGTGTCTTTCACTGACTCAATCCCTGCTGGTGTTTGCAGGGACTTATCTTCCTGGCACCGGGATCCTGGGCTTGGGTGCTTTGTGACTCCTCGCTCTTGAGATATCCTTCCAGAACTACTTTTCAAAACAAGTCTCAGTATATATATTTCCCCTTTTTAAAAGATTTTATTTATTATTTTTAGAGAGAGGCGAAGGGAAAGAGGCAGAGAGGAGAGAGACTTCAATGTATGTTTGCCTTTCACCTGCCTCCAGCTGGGGACCTGGCTTCCAACCTGGTTAAGTGCCCTGGCTGGGAATTGAACCAGTGACCTTTGGGTTCACAGGCTGGTGCCTTATCCACTGTGCCACCAGCCAGGGCCTCGTCCAGAATTTTTATCCACCACATGTGGGTGTGAGACCAGATTGTTCTGTGTGTGCGCCTCTCCTACCAGTCTGGATAGATTGGTTTCTTTAATTCTGTAGTTGTCAGCCTTCCATTCTGATGGTTCTGAATGATGATTTTTCTATATTTTAGTTGTAACTTTGATGTGGTTTTGCAAAGAGGTGAGCCATGCCTGCCTACCCTGATGTTTTGACCAGAAGTGGAATTACATTTGGAATAAATAAATAAATAAATATTTGAGAATTTACAGACATGGAAATTAAACAACATACTTTTAAATAGCCACATGACCTAACAAGAAATCAGAAAGGTGCCCTAGCTGGTGTGACTCAGTGATGGAGTGCTGGCCTTGTGAACCAGAGGGTCACTGGTTCGATTCCCAGCCAGGGAACATAACTGGGTTGTGGCCAGCCCCGGGTGAGGGCATGCAAGAGATAACCACATAATGATGTTTCTCTCCCTCCCTTTCTCCCTCCCTTACCCTCTCTTTAGAAATTAAATAAGTAAAATCTTATAAAAAAGAAATATCAAATTAGGAAATACTTTGAGATTCATACAAAAAGAAAACAAAACTTGCAAAAAACATATAGAATGCAGCTAAAGCAGTGCTTAGCTGCAAATTTAGATTTAAATCCTTTAAGATAAAGCAGAAATAAAGACATTCCAAGATAAGAGCATTGAAAAATTGTTGCTAAAATATCTGTTTATGAGAATTACTACATAGAGACAGGCAAAAAAGATAAGGACACTAGTCATGAATTTAAATGCACATGAAAAATAAAGGGCACTGGTAAAGGTAACTACATAGGTAAATAAAAAGAAAGTCTAAAATAAATTTTATTGTCACTCCACAATTCTGTTTTTAAAAAGGATATTAAACTTAAATTATAATTATAAAACTGTGTTGATGGGCTGTTCAAAAGTCCAATTTGTATGATAACAATAGGATAAAAGAGGAGGGCAGACATGAAAATAACCTAACTGCCCTTCAACAAATGATTAGATAAAGACAATATGGTACATTTAGTCTTTCTACTGTATGATTCCTACATCCCCAAGTATTATTTGGGAAAAGTTCATTTGTTTTTTCCCCATAAACTAGTAGCGCCTAGTTGTTTTTAACTTCATTCGAAACAATGTTGTTAGATTGTATTGTGACAGCTGGAATATCAACATGCACTTTAAAAAAGAAAACATCGAAATTGGTGAACTTTGGTGGAGCTGTTTAAATATTGAATATGCAAGAAAATAGGCCACATTTTCAGCATGTTATGCTTTATTATTTTTAAAAAGATAAAAATGCAACTGAAGTGCAAGAAAATACTTGTGTTGTATATGAGAAAGTTGCCGTGACTGACTGAACGTATCAAAAGGGGTCGGGAGATTTTGTGCTGCAGATTTCTCACTGGACAATGCTTCATTGTTGGGTAGGCCCATTGAAGTTGATAGTGATCAAATCAAGACATTAATTGAGAAAACTTCGCTGCAGGTACCTAATTAAGAAAGAAAAATGATGTTAAATCAATAATATCCCACATAAAGAAACGAGAGAAAGAAGAACAAACTAAATACAAAAGTAATAATAACTATTATAATGAAGATAAATCAAATAAAGAATAGAAAAATAATAGAGAAAATAAAGTTAAAAGCTGGCTCTTTAAAACTTCAACAAAATTGACAAATCCTTAGCTAGACTGATCAAGAAAAATAAAGGAGATTCAACTTGTCAATCAGAAATGAAAAAGGAGACCTTAATACCAACCTTAAAAAAATGAAACACTATGAACCACATGTTAAGAAATTAAGTGAATGAACATACTTGTATACCTGAAACAAAATAAAAAAACAACTGAAGATATAGAAAATCTGATATAAAAGTAAAGATATAAGTAATGAAAAATATATTCACAAAACCTGGTCCCCAGTTGCTTCTACCTAATGTTTAAATAATACAAACGTGCTCCATGCTGAAAAGTGCAGATGCTCTATGATAAGAAAGGTATTGGGTGCTGTGTGCTATACAGGATGAATTTGATGCGGTAAATGCCACAATGCATGGCAATGCCACCTGGTTCATTAAGCACTCATGTGAACAACAACTGCTTCTCTTGCGTCACCCATATGGAGGACCAGAAGCATATCGTCATCCTTGCCACATCTTTTGTGGTGAAGAGATCATCTAGGACTCTAAGTTCCCCAATGAGAATCCCAGCAACAATTTGCCCTGCAACTGTAGCATGAAGTGATGCCATCAGTTTCTAAAATGAAGCTGTGGCTACCCACCTCTGGTCTAAGGGCTTCCTGGTACCACCCAAAGCATCTCACCTCCATCTCATTATCAGGGTGGGTGTGAGCATGCAGTTGGCAAGGGCCCTGCCCTTACCCCTCCAACCTACCCAGCAATAACTCCCTTCCTGCCCTGGGAGCACAGGATGTAGATATTGTATGAAGGTTTTGAAATCCCTTCTTTTCTATGCATTTTTTAACTTAAAAGGATGGGAACTCATACAATAAAATTTGTCAATGTTCAGAAAAATAATACAAATATATAATAAGCATTAAAAATAAGAGACACTTCTATCAAGGAAACATAAAAGTGGCCAACAGATATATGAAAAGATACTCAACCTCACTAGCTATTGGAGAAATGCAAATTAAAACTACAATGGCATACCACCTTATGCCTCTTAGGATGGCTATTATCAACAAGATAAGTAATAACAAGTGTTGGAGAGGTTGTAGAGAAAAAGGAACCCTTACTCACTACTGGTGGGAATGTAAACTGGTACAGCCACTATGGAAAACCATATGGAGGTTCTTCAAAAAACTAAGTGTTACCGTATTATCCAGCAACCTTTCTTCTGGGCATCTAATCCTCCAAAATTGAAATCATGTAGGCATAAAGATATATGCACCCCCATGCTCACCACAGCATTATTCACAGTGGCCAAGACCTGGAAACAACTGAAGTCCTTAAATAGATTATTTGAATGTGGTACATATATGCAGTAAAATACTACTCAGCTATAAGAGAATATGAAATAACTGCCACTTGTGACAACATGGATGGATCTTAAGAATATCATGCTAAGCAAATTAATTTAGATGGAAAAAGTCAAGAACCATATGATTTCACTCACATGTGGGACATAAAACTGAGGGGGAAAAATGAACAAAAAAGGCAGACAATCAAACAAATTCATACACACAAACAACAGTGTAGTGATTACCAAAAGGAAAGGGAATGGGGGAAAACTGTAAAGGGTAAAGGAAGTTAAATACATGGTAATACACGATTTAACTTTGGGTGGTAAACATAAAATGCACTGTACAGCTGATGTACCATAGAATTATGCACTTGAAACCTATATAATATTAACCATCGTTACCCCTATAAATTTAATTAAATAGATGTAATAGACCTGGTGGAGTGGCTTAGTCCCCTACATCCAAAGGTTGTGGGTTCAATCCCTGATCAGGGCACATACTGGAAGCAACTGATTGGTGTTTCTCCCTCACATTGATGTTTCTTTCTCTCCCTACCTCTCTCTCAAATGAAAAAACATACCCTCTCTATCCTCTCCATCGGGAAGTCCATATTGTGCTGGTACTCTGATGGTACCTTACAGGTTTCTGAGACAGTTAATGTTTTTCTAAATTATATTTTATTGATTATGCTATTACTAAAGAGCCTCTCTCACACCCTCAACTGGAAACTTGACCCACAAGCTAGGCATGTGCCCTGGCCAGGGACTGAACCAGTGACATTTCAGTCTGTAGGTTGACATTCACTTTGCTGAGCCACACCAGCCAGAGCCACTTTTCCTTGCTCTTTTTTCTTTCTCTTTCTCAAACTGAATAATCTCAATTATGCTGCTTTTAAATCTTCTGATTCTACTCTTGGCCAAATGTTATGTTGAGCCCCTCTATTGAGTCGTTCATTTCATTTGTTGTACTTTTCATTTATTGTACCTTTCAACTCTACAATTTCTAGATATTCAGAATATTCTAGATCATTCTTCATCAAGAAGGGGAATTTCCTCTATATTTCTAGTTTACTGATGCTGTGTTATTTTATTTTTCAATTACAGTTTACATTCAATATTGTTTTGTATTAGTGCTAGGTGTATAGCACAGTGGTTAGACAATCACATACTTTATAAAATGGTCCTCCTGATATTTTAGGTACCTAACTGGTACTATACAAAGTTATTACAATATTGTTGACTATATTCCCTATAATATAAATTATATAATTAGGGCTATTTTGTAACTACTAATTTATAGTCCTTAATCCCTTTAAATTTTTAATTTGAGGTTGAATATTTATCATGTAAAGTTTTTCCCTCTACCTATTAAGATCATCAAGGTTTTCCACTTTTATTCTCATAATATGGTATACTGATTGATTTTCATATTGAATTAAGCTTGCATTCCTGGGATAAACTCCAATGGAATTGACCTATAATCATATTTATATGTTGATCTAGTCAGTTTGCTGGTATTTCATTGAGGATCATAATAACAATAATAGTTATTTTTACAAATAATGCCAATAAAATTGGACACTCAAAGGCAAAATATCCCCTTCAACATTATATGAAATAAACTTGATATGTATTACAGACCTAAATGTGAGAGCTAAAGCTATAAAACTTCTAGAAGAAAATACAGGTAAAAGTCTTAGAGACCTTGAGAAAATATTTCTTAAATAAGATGAAAAAGCACAAGATATAAAATAAAGATCAATAAGTGACTTTTAAAAATTAAGAACTTTTTTCTTATAAAGTGTATTAGAAAAATGAAGTGGAAAATCACAGAAAGGAAGACAATATTTGCAAACCCTATACCTGATAAAGAATATATTTCTAGAATTTGTGAAGAAACTTTACCACTCAAAGAAAGATAAACAACCCAATAAAAAATGGGGAAAATATTTGAACAAACACTTCAGCAAGGAAGGTCTACCAATGAATGGAAAGTGAATGTTCTACGTCATTAGTAATTAAATAAATTTTAATTAAAACCACAATAGGATACTACTACATACCTACAAGAACCTATTAGAATGGCCAAAATGATACAGCTGATCATAACAATTTCATCAAGGATATGGAGGATCTAGAACTCTTATATGTTGCTAAGGATAATGCAAATGGCATACCCACTCTGGAAAATTTTGGAAGTTTTTAAAAGCTAAACAAACACAACACCTACTACATGACCAAGTAATTTCATTATTGCCCTCCTAGGCCTTTATCCAAGAGAAATAAGAGCATATATCAATGCCTTGTATACAAATATCTATACTAGTCTTGTTTGTAAAAGGAAAAAGCTGGAAACATCAAGAAGTCTATCAGAAGTGAATGAATAAATATATTGTGACACATCCATAGGATGGAATACAACTCACAAATAAAAACGAGCAACACTATTATATACTACAACATTAATACATCTTAAGACAATTATTTTGAGTGAAAAAAATCATACTGTAATTCTAGGTACTAAATAATGAATCTCTACAAAATGGAAACTAATCTATACAGACAGAAATCAGGTCAGGCTTTGCCCAGGAATGGAGTTGGGGTGAGAGAGAGTGGCAGGAGCAAGATTACAACTAGATGTGTTTTTAACTTGATTGCAGTGATGATTTCACAGGTGCATGTATGAAAATTCATCTTTCTTTAACATCAATGACCCTTCAATAAAGCTCTTATAATGGATGAGAAATGCATCTATCTAATATTAGCTCCTGATACAATCTCTGTCCAACATTCTACAAATATAAGTAAGTAGTCAGAAGAAAGATGAACCCTCATGAAGGAGGCAATGGAGGAGAGAATGGGGAACATTGGTAGTAGTGTCAATGACAAAAATAAACAATTGTCTATGTAATTTCTGAATTTGGTAGCTAACTCTACTTAGTGCAAGATTAACTTGAGAATAACCTACTTAGAAATTACCTCATGGCACAATTTGCTTCATGAATGTGAGAAAGGAAGGAATATGCCTCAGCTTTCACCTACTTTCTTTTTATGACTCAGAGACCTAGGTTCTATCACAACAAAATAGTTGAACCATGTTTAATAATCAATATAAATAGTCTTTGACTTTTTAAAAATAGCCTCACCCATTACAGGATCCTAATGAACAAAACAAACAAACAAGCAAAACAGAATTAGATACATGAATACAAGGAACAGGCCTTCAGAGGGCAGAGGGGAGGGGGGAGAAGGAGGCAAAGAAGGGGAGCAGTTTAGTCAAGGAACTAGCATGGAAGACCCATGGACATGGACAACAAGTGGGATTGAATTTGGGGAGGAATGGATGAGTGGGGAAGGGGAGAGAAGTTGAAGAATGGGATGAATGTAATACAACAACAATAAATTAAATTTAAAAATAGTCTCAAGTGTTTCAACGCAATAGAAACTTGAACAACACTCTTCATCCCCAGAAATTAAAGAAATCAGAAGAATGCCAACTCTCTCTCATTCATCACCTTTTCTACATCCACTCAGAGACAAGACCTTTTAGAAAATAAATGGACAATAAAAGAGGTGGTAACCTGAGTGACTGGTTCTTTGTATTCTGAGAACTTTGTTTACATAGGCAAAACACCCTAGGCAGGGATTGGAAAACACTAAAGTGACATGAGTCTAGAAGCTGTAATTTTTCTTATGCTCCATCAGAGAATCAGGCAGTTGGGAAAGGAAAACATGCTGGATCATAGGAAATACAAACTTAAATATTTAATAAACATTTAAAGATGGTCATTAATATTCTATATTCTATAATATTCTATAATTTCCAATCTCTAAAAGAAAAATATAGAGCACATAAATCTTGATCAATTCAACACAAGGCAAAAAGTGAATGTATGTATGTGCTTGTGATACTACATGAAGAAAAAAAGAGAGAGCTCAGTAAATAGGATACAAAAATGTGGAAAACTTTTAAAAAGTTTGAAAATACAGTAAAAATATGTATCATCCATATTTTAGATTGAAGAAAAGAATAAAGAGAGGAAATCAATATTCAAGCACTATCACACAATGGAATTCAAAGTGATTTTAAAAGGACAAAGAGGATATTTTATATTGTAAAATAAACAATGATCCAAAAAGCTACAAGAGAAATGATTGTTATCTATTTACCTAATGATGTAATTTTGAAATCTACACACAAAGCAGTTAGGAATGCAAGGAATAATGAGCTTATCCAAAGACAGGGGAAATGATGATACAAATCTCTCAGAAATATAAAGGACTGCAATATTAAAAATATAAAATTAGTGTTCTCTTCAACAACACATATACTAAAATTGGAACGATACAGAGAAGGTTAACATGGCCCATGAGCAAGGATGATGCAAATTCATGAAGGGTTCCATATATTCTTTTAAAGATTTTATTCATTATTTCCAGAAAGAAGGGCAGGGAGGAAGGAAGAAAGGGAGAGAAGCATCCATGTATGGTTGCCTTTCACCTCCCTCCAGCTACAGACCTAGCTAAGGACCTGGCTGGAGACCTGGCTTGCAACCTGGTTATGTGCCCTGACTGGGAATTGAACCAGCAACCTTTGGGTTCGCAGGCCGGTGCCATATCCACTGTGCCACCAGCCAGGCCACATTCCATATTTTAATAAAATAATAAATAAAAAAATATATATATATGTATGTGTGTATATGTACATACATAATTAATAGCAAAGGATTAAACACATGCACATGTGTAGTTGAAAAATAAATATTTATATTGCAATTATTTTTTCAGCATCCTAAGTTAAAAGCTAAATTATTACATATTGCAGTCTTTTTTCTAATATATATTTAAGGCAGAAAATTTTCCTCAAAGTATTGCTTTGCCTATATCACATAGGTTTTGACATGTAATGCTTTTATTGCCATTAACAAATTAAAGAGCTAAAGAGAAAAAAATCATGAAAAGACAGGTTTCAAAACATTAATAATGATTATTTCTTGAAGAATATAGGTCATTTTTATTTTTTCTATTTTTTTATTTCCTGAAAAGTTAGTATTATTTAACATGGTAAGACCAAGAGTTTTTGCCCCAAATATACCATAAGTCGATGCTGTTAACTGATAAATAGAAGGTCAATTTATGTGCAGGCAAATTATATTTCTTATTTCTACTTTTATATTTTTTCATATTTTCTGTACCAGATGTATTTTGATAAATACTCAAAAAATACAATACAAAGTAATAGAAAATTAAAATAGAAATATTAATTTCATAGTTGTTCTTTATATTAATTTCATAGTTCTTTATATGTTAGCAGTTGATGTGTAAAAATGAAGAGATTCATTGTGAATGAATCTTACAAATATAATATTGAGGGGAAAAGCAAGTCATCAAAAAGAGCTTATTTTATGATATTGCTCAAAAAGAAAAGCATCTAGATTACAGACCAGCAAACTTTTGCTGTCTAGGGCCTTATTGTAAACATTTAAGGCTTAATAGGCATATTCGGTCCCTGGTGCAGCTCTTCAACTCTGCTGTCTAGTTTATAAGCTGCCATAGAAAATACATAAATGAACAGGCACTGTGGTGCTCCAATAAATCTCCACTTACAGAAACAAATAGTGGGCTGGACTGGGCCCCTAAGCTATGGTGTGCCAACCCCTATTCTATATCTTTAGGGATATAAACCCATGCATGTCACTGTGAAGAGAGAAATTACTACTGTAAAAACCAAGCTATGATCACCGGTGGGGGAGAGGCAAGGGTTACAACTGGCTAGGAATACATGGGGCAGCAACGCCAGGGAGGTGGTACTGTTTTAGCTCTTGATTGCAATAGTTACTACACAGTTGTTTACTATACAAAGCATGTAAACTTGACATATATTTTATACCTCTTCCTGTACATTATATATATATATTTTAAATTTTATTGTTGTTGTATTACATCCATCCCCTTTTTTGCTCCCCTCTGTCCCCCTCCCCACCCACCCATTCCCCCCAAAGTCAATCCCACCTGTTGTCCATGTCCATGGTTCCTTTATACTAGGTTCTTGTCTAAGCTGCTCCCCTTCTTTGCCTCTGCCTCCCCCCTCCCCCCAACCCCCTTTCCCCCTGACCACTGCAGGCCTATTCCTTGTATTCATACACTTGGTTCTGTTTTGCTTGTTGTTAGTTTTGCTCATTATTTGTCCCTTTATAATAAAGTTTCAATAAAAAACTTAAAAGAGTTGGCTAGAAAGAAAAATGACATTTACATTAACAAAATACAAAAAAAAAATAATAATTCTCTGATGCCATTCTGTAGTAAAAAATTTTTAAAGTCCTAAAGCTCACTTCTTCATTTTATATGGGCCCAGAACAAGATTCTCATTTTAAATTTTGCAAGAAATAAAAAGAAGCAACTGACAGGTAAAGAACGTTAATTCCCAATATATATTTTTTGTGAAACTATATCTTTTGGTCTCTGTAAAAAGCAAATTTGGGGGTCAGACATACCTCATTGTAAATCTGGTCCCTGTCATTTACTAACTAAGAGAACTTGGGAAGAGGGACTTAACCACACGGAGTTTTCATTTCTGCATTTCCAAAGTGGGACTAACAGCACCTACCTTGAAGGACTCTGAACTGAGAATGATTGGCTAAATAGATGATTAGATAAACGGATGATTCATTAGATGGATAGCTAAATATAGACACATGATGGATGACAGATGATAGATAAATAGGTGATAGGTAGATATTCTAGCCTTGTTTGCCTTTTTTGGAATCACTATATTTCTGAGAACTCTCGTTCCCCAGTCATGTATTTCATCATTAGAACTATTAAATTAAATTCTACCAGAATTTCCTGAATATATACTATGTGCCAGGCAATGCGCTAAATGTGATAAGACTCCAAAGTCATGGTTTATGAGAGACTTACAACCTAGCAGAGGAGCCCAAATACATTCAAGATCCACTCTGGGAACCCTGAAGAAAGATACCACAGGTTGGAGTCCCTGGAAATTAGAATCATAGTTTAGCATACAGGAGGTACATTCTGAGTATTCTTGAGATCAATGCCTATGAAAGGAAGGAAAGGAAGTAGGATTTGGCAGGGAGAATTGAGCTATGATTCAGTAACAACAGAAGCCTAAGGGAATTCTGAAACTGAACTTACTCCCCAGCATTGTCTCCAGAGTTGGGATAAGGTGAACAAAGCCTTTATATCACAATATTTACCACACTTTGGAGGCATACCTCTCTGCCCTAGCTCTGAAACAGGGCCATGACCTTAGGCAAAGCGCTCTCTTCAAATGAGGAAATTCCTGATGGAAGTTGATAGTTGATTTCTGTCATTTCCAGCATTCCCAGTAGGAAAAGAAATTTTTCATTCATTCCTGTAAGGTGACTGGGGAGGGAGGTCATTAAAGACCACCACAGATGTGCCACTGGTTGTTGAACTACCCTTTCTCTGTGCTTGCATTCATTGTTGTCAACCACACCAAAAGTCCCTCATGGGCTCTACCAGGAAAGGAGGGCAATAAAAGCATTTATGCCAAAGAATCCTGAAACCAGTTTTGAATTTGGGGGAAAAAATCAGGTGCAACAAATGAGGCAGCGCTTTTTTTTTTTTTTTTTTTTCATTTCTTGTTTTTCTTCTTTATTATGGTTTCTGTCCATCATTTTAAATGTCTTTAATTAATGATACATTTTTTGGACTTCTGCCCCCAAGCTTTTAAGGCAGAGGGTATGTTTCTAAAAATCAATGAAGAACTAAATAATAAATAAAAGGCCAAGCAGTGAAGTGCTCCTTGGATGAAGGCATGTAAATTGAAATCCAAAGCAGAAAATGGTGCAGCTCATTGTGGTTACCAACAGGCAGGGAGGGCCTCTTGCTTAGATGGCTTCATCTCAATTAGTTTTCTTCATTTTTAGGAGCTATTAGGTATAATCCTGCAAGTCCACCTTGTGGCACTAAATCCAAGGCACCCTATGAAGCAATTGACTATGATTTGAACAAGGTTTGGTTTTCTACTCACCTAGATCCGTAAGTAACTTTTCAGCCTTTTAATTTATGAGAGTCAGAGGAAGCTGGGGAAAGAGAAAGGACCCACTGGAAGAGCTCAGCAAATTTGATTCAGCTCACAAAGCACTGCCTGAGCACCTATTCTGCGCTAGGCCATGTGCTGGGCCCTGGGGAGACTGAGAAAGCAGATAGATTCCCTGTCCACTAGCAGTTTCTAACCTACTAGGGTACGCTGTCAGCAAAGCAGACAATTATAGGACTGGTTAGAGGGATAGAGGCACTCAGTCAAGAATGATGATAAGAACTGTTACCTAGGAGATAGCATTTCTAGGACTTGAGAGCAATAGAAAGGATTAGCTCAGGTAAGGTGAGAATCACTGAAGGCCTACGTACTGATAGAAATGTGCTCCATTTTCTGTCCACCTGTCTGTGATCCTCAATATATGGCTACCTTTACCAGAAGTATGGGTGTCTTTTAATTTAATGTGTACAAAGATGCTAAACTATGAGACTTTTAAAAACTCACACAGGCCCTGTGTAGATTTATGGCTGCTCTGACATCTAATGGTGTGAGGAGGTGAGGGGAGGTAGGGAGGCAGTGGTAGAAAGTAGGGTTAGGAAAATAGTTGCATGAGAGTTGGATCTTGAAAGACATTGTAATATACTGAGATACTAGACAACCATCAAAGTGTTGTGGAAATGTAAATGACAAGCTCTGATGTTTTCTTAGTAATTAAACATTTATTTTGTGATAATTGTGGATTCACATGAAATTATAACAAATAACACAGAGAGATTCTGTGTACCCTTTACCAAGTTTTCCCAACAACTACTTGCAAGACTAGAATACATCACAAATAATTATTGATTTTGATAGAGTCAAGATGTAGTACATTTTCCCAAGGATCTTTCATGTTGCTTTTTTGTTAACATATTCACTTCCCTCTGGTCCACACCCCTTCCTTAAAATCTGTTCTTCATTCCTATAATTTTATAATTTTAAGAATGTTATATAATGGAAATAGATATTATGTAATCTTTGGGGGTTCTTGTTTGTTTTATTTGTTTTTTTCTCAGCATAATTTTCTGAAGATTCACTTAGGTTTTCTCACGTATCAATAGTATATTACTTTTTATTGCCATATAAGTAGTCCATAATATGGATATGCCACAGTTTGTTCATCCATTCCAAAGTTAATGAACATTAGGATTGTATACATATTTTTTACTATTTTGAGTAATGTTGATATAAACATTTCTGTACAAATGTATGTGTGAGTATGAATTCCCATTTCCCTGAGGTAATGTCCAAGAGTATAATTGCTGGGTCACGTAATAGTTATGGTTCTACCACTTTAAATGAACACCAGCAATTATGAATATTCCAGCTCTTGGCATCCTCCCCAATAATTGGTGTTGTCAATATGTTTTATTTTACCCATTCTGATAGCTCTGTATTGATAGCTAATGGTGATTTTAATTTATATTTCCCTATTGACTAGCAATGTTGAAAATCTTGCCATGAACTTGGCAGATTTTGTGAGATACCTTTTCATGACTTTGCCTATCTTCTAATCAAAGTGTTTGTTGTGTTACCCTTGAGTTTTGAAATTTTAATATATATTATAGATATGAGAATTTTTATCAGATATGTGGTGCACAAGCATTTTTTCTTAGTCTGTAGGTTGATTTTCCATACTCTTAATAGGAATCTTTAAGAACTATATATGTTTAAAACCTATGAAATCCAATTTATTGATTTTTTAAATTAGTATGATTTGGTGTCACATCTAAGACTTCAACAAACCCTAGGTTGCAACTGTTTTCTCTTATATGTTACTTTCTAAAAGTTTTATAATTTTCCATTTCCCATTAAATTCTGTGATCCATTTTGAAACTTTTGTATAAGGCACAAGATTTTGGTCAAGGTTCTTTATATGTCTATTAGTATCCAATTTTTCCAACATCATGAATTGAAAAGATTATACTTTCTTGCTTTTGCACCTCTGTGGAATCAGTTGGCTGTGCTTGTGTAGAGTTATTTCTATTTTCTTCATTGTATTCCATTGATCTTTGCATCTATACCCCCACCAGTAACCACAGTCTTGATTACTGTAGCTATATACAAGTATAAGTTTTTAAAATTGTATTCACCAATTCCTCTTATTCTCCTTTGAAATCATTCTACTATTCTACTTTCTTTTAGATTTTATATTAATTTTAGAGTTATCTTATTTGTATTTATAAAAATCTCACTGGGTTCTCTAGTCTGTTCCCTTGATGTATAGTTTGTTCTTATGCCAATATTTATTCTTCTTTAAATATTTGGAAGAATTCTCCAGTGAAACCATATTGCCCTATGTTTTTTATTGTTATTCTATTACAGTTGTCCCAGTTTTCCCCCTTTGCCCTCCTCTGCCCATTTCATCCCCAGCTTCCACAGTCAAGTTCCACACTGTTGCCCATGCCCATGGGTCAGTTATATGTGTTCTTGGACTAGTCCCTTCTCCTTTCCACCATTATCCACCTCCACCCTCCCCTCTGGACATTGTCAGTCTGTTCCATATTTTCAAGCCTGTGGTTCTATTTTGTTTATTAGATTCCTCTTAAAGGTGGGATCATATGGTATTTGTCTTTCACCTCCTGGCTTATTTCCCTTAACATTATATTTTCCAGTTCTCAGTTTTTAAACTATTAATTCAATTCCTAATAAGTTTATTTCAGACCATCAGAAAATACAAGATGGCAGCTGATAGATGATTCCAACAAAGGATTTTAAAGAATGTTTGAACAGTGGAAGAGACACTGGGAGAACTGTGTGAGGTCCCAAGGTGCCTATTGTGAATTGGACTGTGGTATCATTGTCCTATTTACAATTTTCTTGTATCTTGTTTCTTCAATAAATATCTCTATTTTTCATAGTAAATGACTGGATAATTTCTGGACAAACCTTGTATAATTTTAAAATATCAAGAGAAGATAGACATTGTGATTTATCCATATTTTAGATGACCATTTCTTCTTCCTAATACTTCAAGGTTCTTCTTTGTACACTTCTTCTCTGTTTAGAAATTCCTCTAGCCACTCTTATAGAGTTGGTCTGATGACAAATTTTTATTTGCCCTTATGTCAGAATGTCCTGATTTCCTCTTGTTCCTGGAAGATATTTTCATACTGAAAATAGAATTCTGAGTTGTTTTTATCCCAGCACATGAGAAATTAGGTGCCATTGGCTTCTGACATTTATACTTTCTAATGAGAAATCTGTTATCATTTGAATTGTTTTGACATAGTTAATTTGCAATTTCTTTTTTATGTTTCAAAATTTTTTCTTCTGTCTTTAATTTTAAGAATTATGATTGACTCTTGCCATGGGTTTCTGTGATTTATTCTACTTTAATTTTTTAAAGATTTTATTCATTATTTTTCAGAGAGAAAGTCAGGGAGGGAGGAAGAAAGGGAGAGAAGCATCAATGTATGTTTGCCTTTCACCTGCCTCCAGCTAACAACTTGGCTGGAGACCTGGCTTGCAACCTGGTTATGTGCCCTGATTGGGAATTGAACCAGTGACCTTTGGGTTCCCAGGTTGGCACCAATCCACTGAGCCATACCAGCCAGGGGTCTATTTTCACTTTTTATTCTTATAACCTGCAGTTTTATGTCTTCTGCCAAATTTGGGGAGTTTTCAGTAATTATTTTAAAAATTATTTTCAACTTAGACTTCCTTTATCCATCCTTTGGAATTCTGATTGCATAAATGTTGATGTAGTCCCATGAGTTTCTTGAAGTGCTGGGGTTTTTTTTTTCTCCCAGTTTAATTTCTCATTGTTCTTCTGATTGGGGAATTTCCATTTTCTATCTTCCACTTCATTGATTCTTTCTTCTCTCTCCTCCAGTCTGCCTATACATTGAGATTTTTTTTATTTTTTAATTTTGGTTATTGTATTTTTCAGTGTTAAAATTTACATTTAGGTATTCTTTCGTAGTTTCCCTTTTGTGTTAAAACTTACTTTTCTGAGATTTTCTATATTTTCATTTGTCCATGTGCTCGTAATTGGTTATTGAAGCATTTTTATGATGGCTGCTTTAAAATCTGTGCCAGATAATTCTAACATCTCTTATGTCAGTATTCAATTTATTTAGTTCTTTATTCAGTTTGATATCTTCATATTTCTTAGAATGATGAATGATTTTTTATTAAAACAAAAACAATTTTGGGTATTATATTAGGACACTCTGGATCTTATTAAAATTTTCTATTTTAGCTTGTTTCCTCTGACATTGCTCCAGAAGGGGAAGGTAAATGTGCCACCTCATTATTGCCAGTTGGGATTAGATATCCAAGTTCCCACTAGGTTCACACTGACACTCAATAGAAGTGGAGGACCTGGAACTACTCTTTACTGCTTGGCAAAGGTGAGAATTCCAACTCCCTTCTAGGCCTCTACTGATACCCCTTTGGTCAGGAAGTATAAAAATTTCTTTTCATAGCTCCTCATATGGTTTCCACTGACAAAACTCAGGGATTGGCCTTATTACTACTGAGCAGTGATGAATGTTCTGACTCTCAAATAGGCCTCCTCTGATATCACTTGAAAAAGGAAGAGGGATGGAAGAGAGGCACCCTGTTTTGGTCAGGTGAGGGTGTAAGTCCAAGCTTCCTATTTTGGCCTTCACTGATACCTGGTGGTGGTGGGAGTGCTCAGTCCTTCTCAGTAGTGATAAAAGTCCTGGATCCCTACTCAATTTTCTCTGATACCTCCTTGGTAAGGGAAGTTTGTATGCCTTGGTATAGCTTGGTGAGGGTAGAAGTCTGGGCTTCCTAATTGTTCTTTGCTGGTGTGGTGGCAATAGTTTTTTTCTGTGGTATTTGGCTGGAGTAGAGATGTTATTGTCAAAAAAGTATCAGTGTTACTAGGCTGTCCTTTTTCTAGTCCTTTGGTTAATAAGGGCAGACTTTGGTTTGGACTTTTTGTCTTTACCTGTTGGCATTTGTGGGTTGTTGGCTTCTTTCATGGCAAATGTGGGATATATGAAGCAAAAGAAAACCTTAGGAAACTCAGCAGAATTTTGTTCCTAGGGATGTGCGGTCTCTAACCAGTTTGCCTACTTTTCAACATTCTAACTCTTCTTATGTTTGCTTTTTATATAATATCATAAGTGTATAGTTTTTTAAGGGTTTTATTTTATTATTTTTAGAGAGAGGGGAAGGGAGAGAGGCAGAGAGGGAGGGAGACATCAATGTGTGGTTTCTTTTTTCACCTGCCTCCAGCTATGGACCTGGCTGGAGACCTGGGTTGCAACCTGGTTATGTGCCCTGGCTGGATATTGAACCAGTGACCTTTGGGTTCACAGGCCATTAAGTGTATAATTTTAAATACTGGAAGAACAGGAAAAAGTAGATGCACTCCTTATTTATACAAGGAGAAATTCATACTTGTTTTAAAAGATTACTCTGGAGGCACCATGCTGAATGGGATTAGAGAGGATTCTTGCTGGGAGCCTGGAACTCTTAGGGGGGTGTAGGAATATTGACCCCACTATGTTTGATTATTTGATGTTTACCTTAGCCAGTTTGGGCTTCTGTAACATATTAGCACGATCTGGGTGTCTTAAATGACAAATTTTCATTTCTCACAGCCTGGAGGCTGAAAAGTCCGAGATGAATACACCAACATATTTGGTATTTGAATAAAGTTTCACTTGTTGGTACAAAGAAAGTTATCTTCCTGCTGTATCCTCACATGGTGGAAGGGGGTAGGGAACTCTTGTTTATAGGTTCTCTTTTATAAGTGCTCCCCTCTCATGGCAAAATTACCTGCCAAACACTATCACTTTGGGAATTATGTTTCAATATACAAATTTTGGGTAACCACAAAAATTCAATCTATAACAGTCTTAGTGTTTTATTTTTTTTATAAACACCTCTTGCACAGAAAGAAAGGTGGTGCGATGCTATGTGGCAGCTATTGCTCAGATGTTGCAGGAAAGCTGATAATTAAATGGTACTGGACTCGCACTGAACTGTTGGTCTAGGTCAGGTGAGAAGAGGGGCAAGGTTGGGTGTCTAGACTTGAGACTTTTCAAGTATCTTTATTGGCATTTATACCAGCATAGTTGAAATACACTTTAGAGATGCTCTATTGCAATATTCAATACTTGGAAGACCAAATGTGCAAAATTCCATCACTGATTTGAACTAGTGCCCTCAGAGGATGAAGAGGAAATTTTATTTTATAAACCTGTTTCACAGTTTGTGTACAGTGCAAGGCAATATATGTCTCTAAACTAAGTGGCAGCAATACTAATTGCCTGATGTAAAAAAAAAAAAAAATCAAAAAACATAATAGCATGCAACAATAAATAGTTTCCAAGGCAGATTTCTAGTGATATAAAGAATAAAACATGTAGATAGAAAAGAAAATAATGAGACAGAGTGGATCTCAAGTTGTGTTTGAAATGACATTTATAATCCATCATAATCTATTTTGTATATGGTATATGTATATGCATGTATACATGTAAGGTGAGGGTTTAGAATAGAATACCAATGAAGATAAATATTTAAGAAGACTCAAGGAGATATTACAAATATGTTACTTCTTACGTACTTCAGAGAAATGACATGTTGGTTCTGATTCTGGATATTGCTGGTATAAATTTTTGTTCTGGGACATAGTAGAAAATTGATTCAGCAATCACCAGAGGTGATTGTACTCAGATTTCCAAAGCCTGCAAGAACACCAGTCTAGGGGCTAGAAGACCTAAGTCCTGGTCTAGTCTCTCCCATTGTTTACTCAGATATAATCATGGATGAGTTACTTCCCCTTTATGGGCCTCAGTTTCCATCTGAGTAAGAAAGGATTAGACTAGCTTAATCTGAACAGTTTACTCCAGTTCTTTTATCTCTGATTTTATTCCATAAGTAACCATGAAGCTTCAAAAAGTGTCTGAGGGTGACAGTGCCTTGACATACATGATTATAAATCCTAATCCTTAAGGAAATATTTTCCAAAATGTTTCCAGAAGATTGGTGGCCAGAATTCTTTTTAACTAGTGATTTAGTCATTCTGATCCAGATGATCTATTTATCACATTTTAGGGAGTATGGCTTTAATGTCTAGATCCTTGATGGTTGTTTGAGCATGTGTGATAGAAAGGAACCATATGGGCTTGGAAAATGGTCACTTAAAGATACAGACATGCAAGTGCATAACGTTATATGTGTGTTTCGTGTCCAATGATCCTCATTTTTCTGTGTCCTTGAGGCTTAAAATCTTTGAAATGGAACTCATTTATGATTTATATTTCATTTCTACTTGTTAGTCTCTTCCTTCAGTACCTGCCCCATCTTGTTTAATAACATCCTATTTACATAGCGACCCTAGCTAGAAATACTGACCTTATCCTTGACTATTTTCTTTCCCTGAAGCTTAGTAAACAATGTCTTTTCTTTCTGAAGTACTCTTTACTCCCACTGTCTGCTTGCCAACCCTGGTTTTTCTTTAATCCTTCAAAATTTAGTGTACATCTCACTTCCTCTGAAAAGCTTTTCCTGATCTAATGTCTCTACCTCCCACCATAGATATACTTATGAATCTTATACTTGTCCTTGTTTTTGTGGTTATTACTCTGTATTATAATTTATTCAATTAACATTTGCCTTTCTTATTCGAGTAGGAGGTTCATATCTGTGCCCCCAGGCCAAGACACAGTACATACTTGTTGCATTAAATGTTCATGCAGTTTTCTAGAAGACTAAGGTGCTTTTAATATCTAAATATTAAGACTCTGTCCCAAAGTCTTGGAGGGAGAGAACATTCATGCTGTGAAAGTATGGTTATGGAAGATTATTTGACCTTGGGTGGTGGGAAAATAGTGAAATACACAGATTATGTGTCATAGAAATGTGCACTTGAAATCTATATAATCTTATTAACTAATGCCACCCCAATTAATTTAAAAAGTTTAAAAATATTATTAGGTTAGAGATAACATGACTACCTTCAAATATCTATAGAACTTCCATTAGAGGATGTACAGGACTTGATTAATTCCTGTGGTTACAAATGTCAGAAAAATATGTAGAAGCTGTAAGGAGACAGATTTCATTTTAAGAGAAACAAGAGATATTAAGGTTGTTAGAGGGGAAATACGCTGCCCTGAGAAGTACTATTTCCTGTCACTGCAGGTGCATGAGAACTAGCATGGCATCTACTTCCAGAATGCATTGCAGAGAAGAGTTAAATCCAGGTATAGCAGAATTAGACTGAACAGTCTTTAGGGTCCTTCTGGAATGTGTTCCTTAAAGCAAGATGGAATGAAACATATCTCCCCCTTTCCTCTTCTATTTTTCTCTAGGTTTGTTAATGGCACTATCATTCTTTTTTTTTTTTTTTTAATTTTATTGTTGTTGTATTACATCCATCCCCTTTTTGCTCCCCTCTGTCCCCCAGCACTATCATTCTTACCAGCATCCCAGTCTCAAAAGTAGAGAATCATACACCCTTCCATCACCTCATCCCAGTTCTTTCCATTACTAAAATCTATAGATTTTTATCTTTAAATGATCATATCATCTCTTGAATTCCTCACTTCATCTACAGTGATTTTGTTTTAAATCAGATACCTTTATCTTTCCTCCTGATCACTTCAACAGCCACCTCCTAACTCATTGCCATAGTTATCAGAACAATAAACCTAAAATATCATTTGAATCATATTATTCTTTGTTCAAAAGCTTTCAATAGTTCACACTACCATTAGGAAAAAAGCAAGTACCTTATCCTCTGATTCAAACGTCCTTCAAAATCTGGTAATGAACTATTTTCCCAGCAGTATCTAACCCTACTTCTCTACACAATAACACTGCCCCGAACTATATAATATTGAATGCTTCCAGAACAAGCCCTATGCTTTACTTTTTCCCTCCTCTGTCTAAATCTTGTGCCTATCTTTCAAAGCCCTGTTAAAATGACATCTCCTTATAAGAGCTATTATAATTTCTGCCCTTTTCCATCACTTTCTAACAAATACTTCTATAAACTCTACATACATTATTTTTGATTGATTGCAAGATATATATATTAAAATTGTTTTATTTCAACATGTCTGTGTTTACATGAAAAAGTTTCATTTTATAGATACTATATACTTGTCTTTGATTTTTTTAGAAATCTAGTCTGACCATCTCTGCTTAGCCATAGCAATTTATTTATACTTTTCTTATGAATCATATGACTTTTTAGGTTGTATAGGAACAATACAAACAGCTAACAATAAACATTTTTTAAAAGATTTTGTTAATTATTTTTAGAGAGAGGGGAAGAGAGAGAGGCAGAGAGGGAGAGAGACATCAATGTATGGTTGCCTTTCACCTGCCTCCAGCCACAGACCTGACTGGAGACCTGGTTTGTAACCTGGTTATGTGCCCTGGCTGGGGAATCGAACCTGTGACCTTTGGGTTCTCAGGCCGGCGCCTTATCCACTGTGCTACCAGCCAGGGCACAATAAACATTTTTGAATGTTTATCATGTGTTAGCTACTGTTCTAAATATTTTACATATATTATTTATTACATTTGTATAATCAATTGATGAAGTTGGGACTATTATCTGCATTTTAAAGAACTTTAGGTTTGAGAACTTGAGATATTAAGTACAGGGTTGGGCAAAAGCAAGTTTATATTTGTTCTTATGGAAAAGAACATGTGGGTTATGATTATGATGATACCTTATTAACTTTGTGTTTTGTGTAATCAAAACTATAAACCTACTTTTGTCTACCCCTGTATTTTGCTAAGTTATCCATAGACCAGTCAAATAATTTTTCTGTAAAAGATATATGTATTTTCTATAGCAGCTGTACCAGTCTGCATTCCCACCAACAGTGCACTAAGGTTCCCTTTTCTCCACATTTTTGCCAGTACTTGTTTGCTGATTTGTTAACGATGGCCATTCTGATGGATGTGAAGTAGTATCTCATTGTGGTGTTAATTTGCATCTCTCTTAATGGTTAGTGATGTTGAGCAATTTTTAATGTGTATGGGCCATCTTCATGTCCTGCTTGGAGAAATGTCTATTCAGATCCTTTGTCTATTTTTAATTGGATTGTTTGTCTTTCCGGTGTTGAGTCACATAAATTCTTTATATATTTTGGAAATTAAACCCTTATTGATGCATCATTGGCAAATATGTTCTTCCACACAGTCAGTTTCCTTTCATTTTGAGATGGCTTCTTTTGGTGTGCAGAAGCTTTTTAATTTAATGTAGTCTCATTTGTTTGCTTTTACTTTATTTCCCTTGCTCAGGAGATATATTGGCAAAAATATTGTTACATGAGATAGCTGAGATTTTACTGCCCATTTTCCCTCAAGAATTTTTATGGTATCATAACTTATACTTAAGTATTTTATACATTTTGTGTTAATTCTTTTATGGTATAAACTGATGACCTAGTTTCATTTTTTTTTGCATGTATCAGTACAGTTCTCCCGACACCATTTATTGAAGAGACTGTTTTTATTCCATTGTATGCCCATGCCCCCTTTGTCAAATATTAATTGACATAAAGACATGTATGTATTTCTGGACTCTCTGTTCTATTCCATCAATGTATGCATCTGTTCTCATGCCAGTACCAGACTGTTTTGATTACAGTGGCCTTATAGTATAGTTTGATAGCAGGTATTGTGATCCCTCCTACTTTGTCCTTCTTTCTCAAGATTGCTGAAGCTACTCAGGGTCTTTTTTCATTCCATATAAATTCTTGGATTATTTGTTGTAGGTCTCTGGAAAATGTCATTGGTATCTTAATAAGAATTGTGTTGAATTGCTTTGGGCAGTATGAATATTTTAATGATGTTAATTATTCCAATCCATGAACACAGTATATAATTCCACTTATTTGTATCTTCCTCAATTTCTTTCCTTAGTGTTCTATCATCTTCTGAGTACAGGTCTTTTACCTCCTTGGTTAAATTTATTCCTTGGTATTTTATTTATTTTTTGTTGTTGCAGTAGTAAATGGGATTGTTTTCTTAGTTTCTGTTTCTGCTTGCTTATCAGTGGTGTATAAAAATGTAATTGACCTCTGGATATTGACTTTGTATCCTGCTACTTTGCTGAATTCATTAGGTCAAATAGATTTTTTTGTGAAGCCTATAGAGTTTTCCATGTACAATATCATGATGTCTGTGAATGACAGTTTTACTTTTTCTTTTCCAAAATGGATGCCTGTATTTCTTCTTCTTGTCTAATTGCTGTGATTAGCACTTTCCTAACCTTAAAGAAAATGCTTTTTGGTTTTGCCCATTGAGTATGATATTGGAAGTATGTTTTTCATACATGTCTTTTATTATGTTGAGGTATGCTCCTTCTACTCCCATTTTAGTTAGTGGGGTTTTTAAAAAATCATAAATGGGTACTTGATTTGGTCAAATGCTTTCTCTGCATCTACTGATATGACCATGTGATTTTGTCTTTCATTTTGTTTATGTAATGTATCACATTTATTGATTTGCAAGTATTGTATGATCCTTGCATCCCTGAAATAAATTCCATTTGATCATGGTGTATGATCTTTTTAATGTATTGTTGGATATGGCTTGCTTTTATATATATATATATATAAAATATATATATTATATATATATATTTATTTAAAGATTTTATTATTTTTAAAGAGAGGGGTAGAGATAGAGGCAGAGAGGGAGAGAGACATCAATGTATGGTTGCCTTCACCTGCCTCAAGCTGGGGACCTGGCTGGAGACCTGGCTTGCAACCTGGTTATATGACCTGGCTGGGGAATTGAATCTGTGACCTTTGGGTTTTCAGGCCGCAGCCTTATCCACTGTGTGGTTTGCTAATATTTTGTTGAGGAGTTTAGCATCTATGTTCATCAGAGATACTGACCTGTATGTTTTTGTTGTATCTTTATCTGATTTTGAAGTTAGGATAATACTGGCCTCATAAAAAGAGTTTGGAAGTCTTCTTTCTTGAATATTTTGGAATAGTTTGAGGAAGATAGGTGTTAGTTTTTTGTTATTTTATTTAGTTATTTTTTTGAATGATTGGTAAAATTTGCTGGTACAGCCAACTGCGGAAAATGGTATGAACTTTCCTCAAAAAATTAAAAATGGAACTTCCTTTTGACCCACTTATTCCAATGCTGGGAGTATACCCTAGGAATCCCAAAATACCCATTTAAAAGAATTCATGCACTCCCATGTTCATGGCAGTGCTATTTACAATAGCCAAGTTTTAGAGACAGCTTAAGTGCCCATCAGTAGAGGAATGGACAAAAGACTGTCGTACATTTACATAATGAAATATTATGCAGCAGAAAAAAGAAGGAATTCCTATGTTTTGTGACATCATGGATGAACTGAAGACTATTATGCTAAGTGATGTAAGGAAGTTGGTGAAAGACTAATGCCATAAGATCTCACTTATAAGAGGAATCTAATAAAAAATAAACTATTGAGCAAAATAGAACCAGAGGCATAGGATTGTGGAACAGACTGAAAGCTGTAAGAGTGGATGGGGGAGACAGGACCAATTGAAAAAAAGTGAAGGAATTAGTCAGAGAGCATATATGGAGGATCCATGGGCATAGACAATGGTGTGGGGACTGACTATGAAAGTGGGGTGCACACTGGGTAGAGGAAGGTGAAGGGTGAAAAAGCGAGACAACTGCAATAGCATAAACAATAAAAGAGTGAAAATAAATGAAAGATATATGGAGGAAGAGGAGCTGATAAGTTTAAGGCTAGTTACTCTTCTCTTTTTTCTTTACTTTTTTCTTTTTATTTTCTTTTCCTTTTTTTAAAAATCTCCTACCATTTGTCTGAATTACATCACCTGGTTATGGGCCAAACTATACTTCAATTCAATCCTACCTCAGAAATCTGTATACTATCACATGGAACTGAGACCAGGGGGTGTTTGAGCCTTATTTTCCTATTGGTGATGGGCAGGAAAAGGTGGGAATATCATTATTTAGAGAGAGGATTGGTACTGGAGTTTAAGAGATAGACAGCACTGGGCTCATGTCCTGGTTCCTTTACTTCTTAAGTGTATGACCTTGGACTTCATCTCTGCTAAACCTCAGCAATTAGGCTGGAATATTAAAGTGGAATATTTTAAATCTATACACTGTAAAGAAAGGCCTATTGCTTTGTGTCTATATTTGTATCAGAATTCGTATCACTCCTGGTACCACATCTGACCTGCTGTGCAGCCTTAGACAAGCCTCTTCTACTTTTTGGGCATCACTGTCCATATCAATGGCATTAAGAAGTTCAACTCAATCTCTAAAGGGCTCTTCTACTCTCATACTATGTAAAAAAATAAACACAGGGTAAGTCAGGCCAGTTGTTCTCCACAAAGAAACCAATGGGCCATTTGTGGGGCTTATACCATGGCTATTCCCTCCTTTAGTCAGGGGAGAAGTAAACAGTGCATTGATCATCATTGTTATAATCATGGTCACCAATAAACAATTTCTTTGGCCGACTGTATCTAAATTATGGTGGGGAAGATTTATACCTACATGTAATACCTACCTAAAATTGGTTTCAGCCCTGGCTGGTGGCTCAATGGATTGGCACCAGCCTATGAACCCAAAGATCACTGGTTTGATTCCCCAGTCAGGGCACATAACCAAGTTACAAGCCAGGTCTTCAGCCAGGTCCATAGCTGGAGGCAGGTGAAAGGCAACCATACATTGATGCTTCTCTCCCTTTCTTCCTCCATCCCTGCCCTTCTCTCTAAAAATAATGAATAAAATGTTTTTAAAAAATTGGTTTCAGCCCTGGCTGGTGGCACAGTGGATAAGGCTCTGGCTTGCTAACCCAAAGGTCGCTGGTTTGATTCCCAGCCAGAGCACATAACCAGGTTGCAAGCCAGGTCTGTAGCTGGAGGCAGGTGAAAGGCAACCATGTTTCTCTTCCTCTTTGCCTCCCTCCCTTCCCCTCTCTAAAAATAATTAAAATTAAAAAAAAAATGGTTTCATTTGTACAATTCATAAAAGTTACAAAACATCTACATACATCATTCACATTTTATCCCCATAATAATCTATTTAGGATGGTATCTCTTTTTATTCCCATTTTACACATAAGCAAACTAAAGTCAAGGAACTTTTAGTCTACTTGGGGCAGCCAGACATAGGCATACAGAAGACAAATACTAAATGAGTAGTAAATAGTGAGAGGAGAGGAGAGGAGAGGGAAAGAGCCCTGGAGGGCTCTCACAGAGAGGATTGTCGTTGGGTTTGGAGTAAGGTTTGAATGGGCTAAGACAAAGGGAGAAGCTCTTCCAAACAGGAAGAATGATATGCAGTGCTGAGGAAGAGCTTGCTCAAGGCATGTTTAAGGAATGAGTAAATAGGTTTGGTTGGGGCCAGTTTACTTGGTAGGGAAACATTCAAATATTTGGGTAAGTAAATGTGGAAGATGATTGTTTACCTCCCATGAGACCACAGCAAGGAAGTCCTGTATGGACCATATAAAGGTCTTAGGAATTGTCAAGTATCACATGTCTTGTCATGGATCCATGGCAGAGCTAAGGTTTAACTTTAACTTCCTTTCCAACCAAATTCAGGGTTCACAGTATTGCCTAATTTAGGGACAGTATTAAGCAATGATATTTACCAAAGACAAGCATATATGGAGAGATTTTTTTACTACCAATCTTCTTCAAAGGACCTGGTCAGTAACACCTATCTATCCTTCTTTGGAGGCATTTGGAGGCTGTGGGTCAGGATCACCTTCCCACCTCTTCTTCGGAATGATATACAATCCTAGGTTTCTTACAGCCCAATTTCACCTTCAACAGTCCTCAGATCCATTAGGGACTGGGGAGCTCTCCCAGGGAATGAGACCTACGAGAAATGGGCAGATTTGGTGTCACCTGTAATAAGACATCAAATCAAAACATTTTATCCTATTTTCCTAAGGCCACATTCTACCTTGATGGCTTTTGAAATGAATATCAATTTGAAGAATGAGGGAAGTCCCTTTGTCTGTGGTTTCACTCTTGAAGTTCCAGGAATCATTTTTGCTCATTACTTCTCTTGCTTTTCAGTCTCAGCTGCCTAGTGCCACTCCCTCAATTCTCATTCCTTTCCCTCTCCTAGTCTCCAAATTGCCAGAAGGTTGTTCACTGATGCCTGATTTGTTAGTAAACCATAGTCACTAATAAATCACTAAAGTTTGGGGTGCAACATCATAGGGGATTTTGTCTTAACTATAAGGCTTGTGTGTGTGTTTGGCTACTGATTGACTAAAAAAATATCTTTCCTAAACCACTGATTGAAGTTTTAGAATAATAAAATTAAAATGGCCTCGTAGAATCTGTCCTCAACTTGGAGAGGAACCAAAGAATCAAGCTGTTCTTCTGACACGGATGAAAGGGCCCATCTAAAAAATATCTATCTGAACCCACTCAAAATTTCAAAAGAACATGACTCAGGGCCCAAGCCCTGGGAGATGTCTTCTGTAGAGGCAGCTGGAGTGCTACAGGGAAAATACAAAATTCTTGTACATTTTCATCTAATCCCACGCAGATCTAATCTCATCTTCCAAGAAATGCATGCCTTAATCAAATTCTGTGTAAATATAAAGGGGAAAAAGCACCTCAAACACAATTTATGTTTTATTTTTAGCTCAATTAACCCTCAGAGCCATTAACTTTACTGTGGCTGTAGGGCTTCCCTGGAGCAAAGCTCAAAGGCCTTTGAGCCTCCTCTGTCAAAGCTCCCTATGTTTCTTCAGGACTGAAACAGTTTAGGGTTTGAATTTTAAGACATAAACCCCAGGGTCCAAATTTCAACTTTTTTTTTTATCATTAATGCACAGGTTTACCTAAGCCTGATCTCTTTGACATCAGTCTTTTTTCTTTATTTTTATTGTTGACACCATTACAGATGTCATCATCACCTCTTTCTTCGCCATTTTGCCCCCTTTGCGGCCCTTTACCCAGCTGCTGTCCCCTCCTTCCCTGTGGCCATCACCACACTGTTGTCTGTCAATGTGTCATTCTTTGGCGAATCCCTTCACATTCTTTCATCCAGTTCTGTCCTCTTTCTCATATGATAGCTCTCAGTCTTCCATATATCTATGTCTCTGTTTCTGTTTTATTCATCAGTTTATTTTGTTTATTAGATTTTACACATGAGTGAGATCATGTGGTATTTGTCTTTCTCTGACTGGTTTTATTTCACTTACCTTAATTATCTCCAGATCTATATATACTGCCACAAAAGCTAGATGTTTCTTCCTTACTACTGCTGCATAGTATTCCATTGTGTAAATGTACCATAGCTTTTTAAATCCATTCATCTACTGATAAGCACTTGGGCTATTTCTAGAGCTTGGCTATTGTAAATAGTGCTGCAGAGGACATAGGGTGCATATATTCTTTCTGATTGGTGTTTTAAAATTCTTAGATTATACTCCTAGAACTGGAATTATAGGTCTTAAGGCAAATCCAATTTTTAATTGTTCTAAAGATTTTATTTGTTATTTTTAAAGAGAGGGGAAGGGAGGGAGGCAGAGAGGGAGAGAAACATCAATGTATGGTTGCCTTTCACCTGCCCCCAGCCACAGACCTGGCTGGAAACCTGGCTTGCAACCTGACTATGTGACCTGGCTGGGAATCAAACCAGCAACCTTTGGGTTCGCAGGCTGGCACCTAACCACTGAGCCACCAGCCAGGGTTCAGTTTTTAAAGGAAACTCCATACTGGTTTCCACCATGGCTGCACCAATCTATATTCCCACCAACAGTGCACAAGGGTCCCCTTTTCTCTACATCTTCACCAGCATTTATTCTTCATTGACTTATTGATGGTAGGATGCTGGTAGCTATGAGGTGTTATCTCATTCTGGTTTTAATTTGCATCTCTGATGATTAGTGACATTGAGCATCTTTTCACATGCCTATTGACCATCTGTATGTTCTCTTGGAAGAAGTGTCTGTTCAGGTCCTTTGCCCATTTTTTCATGCTGAGTTGTGTAAGTTCTTTATATATTTTAGAAATTAACCTCTTATCAGGTGTATCATTGACAAATATGGTGTCCCATACAGTACGTTCCTTTTCCATTTTTGTTGATGGTTTCCTTGATTTACATGAGGCTCAGAGCCCCAGAAGTCTGACCTCATTGAACTGGCTACTATAATTCAAGCCTAAATTTAGTGTGTGTGTGTGTGTGTGTGTGTGTGTGTGTGTATTTATTTATTTATTTATTTATTATTTTCAGAGAGAGGAAGTGAGAGAGGCAGAGAGGGAGAGAAACATAAATGTACAGTTGCCTTTCATCTGCCTCCAGCTATGGACCTGGCTGGAGACCTGGCTTGCAATCTGGTTTCGTACCCTGGCTGGGAATTGAACCAGTGACCTTTGGGTTCCCAGGTCAGGCCTTATCCACTGTGCCACCAGCCAAGGGCTTGAAATATATATTTTAGACAAAATCTTTTAAAAATTATACATGTGTCCACAATTATCTTCCTAAACATGCTTTCAGTTATATTTGTGAACTTGAAGAAGTCACATTTCCTTCATGTTTCATTTCCTTATATGAAATGAGAGAAGAAAAGGGTGTATTACAACAATGGTTCTCAAACTTTGTGGTACATCAATCAGAAACAATGGAGGAGCATGTTAAAAATAAACATGCTGCCCTGGCTGGTGGCATAGTAGATAAGGCACCAGCTGGCAAACCCAAAGGTCATTGGTTTAATTCCCACCCAGGTTACATAACCAGGTTGCAAGCCAGGTCTCCAGCCAGGTCTGTAGCTGGAGGCAGGTGAAAGGCAACCATACATTGATGTCTCTCTCCCTCTCTGCCTCTCTCCCCTCCCCTCTCTCTAAAAATAATAAAGTCTTTTTAAAAAGCTTATTTAAAAAAAATAATAAACATGCATGCATAAGCATCAACAATATTTATTCTGATGATCACCACTCAGCTCAGTGCTTGGTAAAGGTGTGTATATACCTGAAAATTAAGAAATTCATATTTCCTGAAGAAATGTTGAAATACAACTATACCATTTAGTTTACGAAGAGCTTCAGTCCTAAGAGCTTCAGTCATGTTACTCAAAGTACTGAAATTGGCCAGAGCTCTAAAAACCCTAGCTGGTAGCGAGGATAGTGACTTGGACACAAAATCATCCACAAAAGTCAGGAATGTAATGCAGGTTTAGATATGTTAGAGAAATAAGGATATATATTGTTTATGACCCTTCTCCAATAAGGCCTTCCTTTTTGAACCATTGTTCACTATCCCACTCATGTAGAGGAAAAAGAATGTGTAACATTTCAAAGCTATGTAAAAGGACTTAGCTGAAGTTTACCCAATAAGAGAGAAACCAGGCCTAAATTAAACTAGCTGAAGTGTCACAGTTTGGGCTCCTAAATGATGAGAGATCTGTATGAGGCTCCTAGAGACTCTGACCACCACATATCCCAAGGCTGTGTGGTAGCATTTTCCACTCTAAACACCATCAAGTGTTCTTCAAACCAAGTTTGGTGCATAGACTCGGTTTGTGTGAGAATAATAGACCCAAGCCTTCTCATGTGATGCTGCTCTTGTCCCGAGTATTCCAGGCAGCACAGTTGGTATCTATGGAAACCCCTGCTTTAGCTCAGCCTGGAGGTTAGGATGACTTCATTGCATACACCCAATAAGGGGAGGCAGGATTTACTGTATAAAAAAGGTTCTTGGGGGGAATGGGTGGGTGGGGAGGGGGACAGAGGGGAGCAAAAAGGGGATGGATGTAATACAACAACAATAAAATTAAAAAAAAAAAAAGTTCTTAATCCAAACAGCAACAGAGTTAACAAAGCAGCCATGTTTGTTCCTGTTATGAAAAATGGCTTTGTAGCCACAAAACTCATCCTCAACAGGCCCCATAAGGTACCTGCAGCTTCTCTTCATACTGCTTGCTCCATCTTCCCCATCTAAGGGTTTTCACAAGCTTGAACTTGGAAAGACCCAATGAAATAACCAACCTTATTCCATGGGCGCACTTTATATTGCTCTATGTGACTACACTTTTTAAAATTCAGAATAGCCTTTCTTACGTGGAAGATGGATTGACCTTATCAAGAGTAGACCTCAGTGATAGAAATTAGTGCAATGAGGAGAAGTCATAAGAAGGCATATTTTAGCACAAAATACATGGGAACGTAGGCAACATTTCCTCAGTGTTCACTACATGCCAAGTTTTGTACAAGGTGCCTTTTCACGTTGGTTACCTTACTTAACCATTGAGATAACCCTGTTTAACAGGAAAAAAAAGATTGTGATTGAGAGAGGTGAAATGATTGGCAATGGGTCAGCTGGCAAAGAGTGGAAACAGAATTCAAACCAAGACTTCTCAGAATCCAATGCCTTTCTCCTGTGTTTTATTCTTAAATATTTATAATGCTACACTGAAAACCCCTATGAACCATTTTGAATGCTATTGTATCAAATGTAAAGTTCAAGTGGAGGTTCAAAATGGTTCATTTTTTAATATGTAGACGAAAGTTCAAATCCTGTCCTAAAGTGGGGAAGTTGAAACATTTAGGAGCCAAATTGCTTGATGTAGTCATGTTAAGAGTTGCCATCATGGTGGGTGGGGGCTGAGTTGCATGTCTTCAGGGATGATTATCATATTTGATGAGAGGGATGGGAGTTCTTTCACCTTAGGGGCAAAGGCGGCTTAAGAAAGTTCCTGCATTCAGAAAGCCACACTGTGATCAAGATTACCTTCGTGTCTAGTGGTCTAGTATCTTGGAATGAGTGGTCCTGTTTGAACCCCTTTTAATTTACTTCAAAGAAACAAAAAAAATAGAATTTAAGATTTTAAAACATTTTTAATGTATTTTTCCCATTACCATTTAGTCCTCTTATACCCACCCTCTCCCTGCAATCACCACACTGTTCAAGTCCATGAGTCCTATTTCCTTTTTGCTCAATCCTTCAACTCCATACTCTTCTCCACTTCGCTGTTATCTTATTCTCTCTCTCTCTTTTTAAATTTTATTCTTGTTGTATTACATCCATCCCCTTTTTGCTCCCCTCTGTCCCCC
>PVIW01007744.1:0-59200 GCA_004026585.1 Noctilio leporinus | reverse complement strand
CTCTCCCCTCCCACCTCCCCTGTCCCCTCTGCCCACTGGAGATCTATTCATTGTATTCATGTGTCTGGTTCTGTTTTGCCTTTTTTTTTTTTTTTTTTGTTCATTATTGTCCTGAAATGAGTGAAATCATATGGTATTTGTCCTTCACTGACTCACTTATTTCACTAAGCATAATACTTTCTAGTTCCATCCATGTTGTTGCAAAGTTTAGGAGTTCCTTCTTTTTTTCTGCTGTGTAGGATTCCATTTTGTAAATGTACCAAAGTTTTTTGATACATACATTCACTGATGGGCACTTAGGCTGTTTCCAGAACTTGGCTATTGTAAATAGCGCTGCTATGAACATAGGGGTACATAGGTTCTTATGAATTGGTGTTTCAGGATTCTTTGGGTATAGTCCTAGTAGTGGAATTGCTGGGTCAAAAGGCAGTTCCATTTTTAGTTTCTTAAGGAAACTCCATACTGTTTTTCATAGTGGCTTCACCAGCCTGCATTCCCACCAACAGTGCACCAGGGTTCCCTTTGCCCCACATCCTCACCAACACGTCTTTGTTGATTTGTTGAGATTGCCATTCCGAATGGGGTGAGGTGGTATCTTACCGAATGGGGTGAGGTGGTTTTAATTTGCATCTTTCTGATGGCTAGTTATGTTGAGCATTCTTTCATATGCCTTTGTGCCCTTTGTATGTCTCTCTCAGTGAGTTGTCTATTCAGAACCTTTGCCTAGTTTTTAATTGGGCTGTCTGTTTCTCTGGTGTTGAGTCACATTAGTTCTTTATGTATTTTGGATATCAAATCCTTGTCTGAGGTATCATTGGCAACTATGTTTTCCCATATAGTTGGTTCCCTTTGAATTTTGCTGGTGTTTTCTTTAGCTGAACAGAAACTTTTCAATTTGATATAGTCCCATTTTTTATTTTATTTTTTTAATTTCTTTTGTCCTTGTTGAAGTATCAGTAAACATATTTCTGCATAGGATGTCAAAAATTTTACTGCCTCTATTTTTCTCCAGAACCTTTATGGTGGTACTGCTTATGTTTAAGTCCTTTATCCATCTTGAGTTTATTCTGGTGTAGGGAGTAAGTTGGTGGTCTAGTTTTATTTTTTTGCATGTTGCTGTTCTAGTTCTCCCAACATCATTTGTTGAAGAGATTGTTTTTACTCCATTTTATGTTTCTTCCCCCTTTGTCAAATATTAATTGAATATAGAGTCCTGGGTTTTTTTCCCTAGGCTCCCTATATTGTTCCATTGATCTCTATGCCTATTCTTATGCCAGTACCAGACTGTTTTGATTACAGTAGCCTTGTAGTATAGTTTGATGTCCAGTATTGTGATTCCTCCTTCCTTGTTCTTCTTTCTCAAGATTGCTGTGGCTATTTGTGGGCATTTTTGGCTCCATATAAATTTTTGAAGTATTTTTCTATCTCTGTGAAGTATGTCACTGGTATTTTAATTGGGAGTGCATTGAATCTATAGATTGCTTTGGGTAGTGTGGACATGTTAATGATGTTAATTCTTCCCATCCATGAACATGTTATATGCTTCCATTTATTTGTATCTTCCTTAATTTCTTTCTTCAGTATTCTATAGTTTTCTGAGTACAGATCTTTTACCTCCTTGGTTAACTTGATTCCTAAGTACTTTATTTTTCTTGTTGCTATGGTAAATGGGATTTGTTTTCTAGCTTCTGTCTCTGATGTTTCATAATTGGTATACAAAAATGCTTTTGATTTCTGGATATTGACTTTATATCCAGCTATTTTGCTAAATTTGCTTATTAGGTGGAGTAAATTTTTGGTGAAACCTATTGGGTTTTGTATGTACACTATCATATCATCTGCAAATAATGACAGTTTGACTTCCTCCTTTCCAATTTGGATACCTTTGATTCCATTTTCTTCTCTGATAGCTATGACTAGAACTTCCAAAACAATGTTGGACAGAAGTGGAGAAAGGGGACAGCCTTGTGTCGTTCCTGATCTTAGGGGGAAAGCTTTTAGTTTTTGCCCACTGAGTATGATGTTGGCTTCAGGTTTCTCATAGATGGCCTTTATCATGTTGAAGTATGCTCCCTCTATTCCCATTTTGCTGAGTGTTTTGGTCATAAATGGTTGCTGTACTTTATCAAATGTTTTTCCAGCATCTATTGATATTATCATATGGTTTTTGTCTTTCATTTTGTTGATATGGTGTATTACATTTATTGATTTTCCAATGTTGTATCACCCTTGCATCCCTGGGATGAAACCCACTTGATCATGGTGTATGATCTTGTTAATGTATTGCTGGACTCGGTTGGACAATATTTTGTTGAGAATCTTAGCATCTATGTTAATCAGAGATATTGGCCTGTAGTTTTCTTTCTTAGGTATGTCTTGACCTGGTTTTGGGATTAGAATTATGTTGGTCTCATAGAAAGAGTTTGTGAGTCTTCCCTCTTGTTGGATTTTTTGGAAATGGTTGAGAAGGATAGAGGTTAGTTTTCCTTTAAATGTTTTGCAGAATTCACCTGTGTATCCATCTGGTTTGGGGCTCTTGTGCTTTGGGAGATTTTGGATTACGTCTTCATTTTCACTAGTTGTTATTGGCCTATTCAGGATTTCTGTTTCTTCTGGATTCAGTTTCGGTAGATTATACATTTCCAGAAATGTGTCCATTTCACCGAGGTTGTCATATTTCTTGTCATGTAGTTGTTTGTAGTAATTTCTGACAATCCTTTGTATTTGTGAAGTACCAGTTGTGATTTCTCATCTGCCATTTCTGATTCTGTTTACTTGGGTCCTTTCTCTCTTTTTCTTGATGAGTCTGATTAAAGGCTTGTCAATTTTGTTTAGTTTTTCAAAGAACCAGCTCCTGAACTTGTTGATTCTTTGAATTGTAGTTAGAGTCTCTAAGTTATTTAATTCTGCTCTAATCTTGGTTATTTCCTTTTTTCTACTTGCTCTGGGCTTTGTTTGTTGTTGCTTTTCTAGTTCTTGCAGCTTTATGGTTAGGTTGTTTGTGTAAGCTTCTTCTGACCTTTTTAGGTAGGTCTGTATTACTATAAATTTCCCTCTAAGGACTGCCTTTGCTGTGTCCCATAAGTTTTGGACTGTTGTGTATTCATTGTCATTTGTTTCCAGCAACTTTTTGATTTCATCTTTGATCTCATTATTAACCCATTCATTACTTAAAAGCATGTTATTCAGTCCCCATGAGTTAGACTGTTTTTTGTTTTTTTCCCATTGAGATTGGTTTCTAGTCTCAAGCCATTGTGATCTGAGAAGATGCTTGGTATGATTTCAATTTTCCTGTATTTGTTGAGTCTTGTCCTGTGACCTACCATGTGGCCTATCTTAGAGAATGTTCCATGTGCATTTGAAAAGAATGTGTATTTTGCTTCTTTGTGGTGAAAGGTTCTGTATATATCCTGTATATATATCTGTATATATCTGTATAGGTCCATTTTCTCTAGTGTGTTGGTCAATGCCACAACATCTTTGGTGATTTTTTGTTTGGCAGAGCTGTCCATTGTTGATAGTGGGGTATCAAAGTCCCCTACTATTAGTGTGTTGCTGTCTATATCCTTCTTGATGTCCTCCAAGATTTTCCTTATATATTTGGGAGCTCCTATGTTGAATGCATATATGTTTACCAGAGTTATCTCTTCTTGCTGGATTGTTCCCTTAAGTATTATGAAATGTCCTTCTTTATCTCTTTTTATGGCCTTTTTCATAAAATCTATTTTGTCTGAAATAAGTATTGCCACTCCAGCCTTTTTTTTCATGTCCATTTGCTTGATATATATTTTTCCATCCCTTCACTTTCAATCTGTGTCAACCTTTTATTCTGAAGTGGGTCTCTTGAAGACAGTATATATGTGGGTCCTGTTTTCTTATCGATTCAGCTACCCTATGTCTTTTGATTGGCACATTTAATCCACTGGCACTTAAGGTTATTATTGATTGATAGTTATTTATTGCCATTTTCCCACTTTGTACCTGAGTTCCTCTCTCTCTGTGTTTCTTCTTCTCCTTCTTCTTCTTCTTCTTCTTCTTCTTCTTCTTCTTCTTCTTCTTCTTCTTCTTCTTCTTCTTCTTCTACTTATCTTCTTCTTCTTCTCCTTCTTTTTTGAAAGCAGACCCTTTAGCATTTCTTGCAATGCTGGTTTGGTAGAGATGTATTCTTTTAGTCTTATTTTGTCTGGGAAACTCCTTATTTCTTCTTCCATTTTGAATGAGAGCTTTGTTGGGTAGAGTATTCTTGGTTGCAGGCCTTTGTTTCCCATTGCTTGGAATATTTTTTGCCATTCACTTCTGGCTTGTATTATTTCTGTTGAATTGGAGCCCGCTTATATGTTATTTGCTGTTTCTCTCTGGATGCTTTTAGGATTCTCTCTTTGTCTTTGAAATTTGCCATTTTAATTATAATGTGTCTTGAATTAGGTCTGTTTGGGTTGATCTTCATTGGGCCCCTCTGTGCTTCCTGAACTTGAGTAATATTTTCACTCAGCATGTTAGGGAAATTTTCTATCATGACTTTTTTGAACAGGTTTTCCATTTCTTGTTTCTCTTCTCCTTCTGGTATCCCTATGATATGTATATTATTGCATTTCATGTTGTCCTATAGCTCTCTTAAAACCTCTTCATTCTTGTTCAGCCTTTTTTCATTCTCTCCCACTTGGAAATTTTTTTTTTTTACATTGCCCTCCAACTTGCTGATCCAATCCTCTGCTTCCTCTAGCTTACTGTTGATTCCCTCTACTGTATTCTTCAATTCACAAATTATATTTTTCATTCCCTTCTAGCTCTTACTGATAGTTTCTAAGTCCTTTTTAATGCTGATGTAGTTCTCAGTAAGTTCCTTGTAGCTTCCCTGGAGTTGTTTGTAGTTCCCCTGGAGTTGTTTACAGCTTTTCTTTGAGCTGGCTGAGCTTGTTGAGCTTCTCTATCATCATTCTTATGAATTACATATCCGATAGTTTGTTTGCCTCTGTTTCACTTAGTGATCTTTCTGGGGATTCCTCCTTTCCTTTTGGTGATGGACTGATACTTCCCCCTACCATTTTTGATGTCTATTGTTGCCTGTTTTTGTCTTGGATTAATCTGCTTTGATTCCTTGCCTTCGTGGAGCACCCTTCTGTGTTAGGAGATTTGTGGAGCTCTGTGTTGCAGTCTCCTAGATTTCCTCAACTTGTTGCTCTTGGGGTGGACTTCATGTCATTAACTTGGGCTGTCTGGATGTATTTTGGATTTGTTATATGTGTTGCTCCTTTCCCTTCAGTTGGCTGATTGAGAGACACTCTTTCTATCCTTTCTCATACACTGTTTTTGAGCTGCTTCTAAAACAGAACCTCCGGTCCAGGCAAAATAAGCACACCTTCAGAGGTATCTTTCTCCTTTAATCCCTGTTTCAGTTGCCTGTGAACCTAGCTATGTACCCATACCTTTCAAGGTAACCTCCACTTTTAATCACACCCTCAGTTGCAAATGAGCCAGTCTTAATAGGGATGTAGAAATGATAAGACTGTTATACAAGGGGAAAACGATTAAGTCGACTAAAGTATAAATAATTTTGTAGGGTGCAAAGGAGTAGCAAAGATAGTAGGGATATAAGAGTGAAAGCCAACTTATCTCTTATACAGAAATGGGGAGGGGGAAAATCAGAATGCCTCAAGTGGGAGTGAACGGTATAAGCCTATATATATAGTTGCTGCATCTACCTCTCTGTCCACCCTCAATGAGCCCTGCTTAGTCCAGGTGGAACCAGGACCTATGTGCTTTTAGCAGAAAAAAAGAATGTGTAGTCTCTAGTAGTGCACCCACAAAAAATATGGTTTAAGCATCTGGGGAGGGGAGGAATACTTAGATTGGGCATAAGTTGTAGTGGGAGAGTGACTAAACTTTAAAACAAGAGTAGGAGGAGGGTCTTTGGTAGTTAGGTGGATTGAGATAAGGGAGGAGTAAAAATATGGGAATTGGGATACACTATGATATAAACAGTATTTACTTAAAATGCACTAATTTTGAGGGTCGAAAGTAACTTTTGAAAAGGATATGTTAGGGATTAACAGTTCGTGTAGCTCTCGGTGTAAGTCAGGTGCTTGAGATTAGCAGCAATCCATTTCCTGAGTCTGCTTCTTTTTCTTGATCAAGTCTCTGCAGTCTACAGTCTAGCTGTGTGGTCTTAGAGTGGCAGGGCCTATGGCTGTTACAGTCAGGGCTGATTCTGAGTGCCAGCCCCCGCCCCCCCCACCCCCTTCTCCGTTAGGCTGAGCTTCCAGTAGCCTAGCTGGGTTTCTGCCCTGCCAGCATTTTGGAGTCCTCCCTTCTCTCACTGGTTCTGTGTGAAGACCTGTAGGGTGCTTATGTGGTGTCGATGGCTACTCCTCCCACTCCAGCTCCTGGAGCTGGCTCCAACAGGGGGTGGCTTGCAACTTCGTTTGCTCCTGTGATGGTTAGCCCTCCCCTTCCAGCTCTTTGAGGAGGTAGCCTCTGTCTGCAAAGAGCGCCTGGCTCCCTGGGGCCCTGCAGGTTATTTGCTGGTGATGGCTGGCCCTCCACACAATCCAGCTCTTTGAGGAGGTTCTTATCACCACTGCTGTACTGAGGAGCCTGGCTCCCCAGAGGATCTTCAGCACAGTTTGCCATTGAAGGCTCCTCCTCCTCCTCCAGCTCTTCCAAGAGGTTTTTGTCACCTGCAATGAGCACACCAGCCAGCTGCACCAGAAGCAAGTTCCTGGCATGCAGTTCTGAGTTTCGTGGGAGCCTGTGTGCTGATGTGGATGCACGGGGTTGGGGCTACCTTCTCGCTGGGGTTCAGAACTGCCCTCTCCCCAGGTGGTGCAGCGGCACAATTTTCAGCCCTCATGCTGTCCCGGCCAGTGCACTTCCCCACTCCCCAGCTCCTGCTCCTGTGGGGCTCTCCTCTGCCTCTGGCCCCGGGAGGCACTTCCTCTCTCTCAGCCTCCAGTGGGGGGCTCTCACACAGTCCCTCTCCTGCAGGAGTTCAATTCCTCATTCACTCCGGAGTTTGCACTCACTGTCCACACCTCACTGCTCAGATTTATATTCACGGGGGAGCCTGATGCCATCTCCAGTTAGAGTCGCCACTCTGGGTAGAGCCCCCACTGCCCAGAGCTGACCTTGGCCTGCTGGCTGGTTTGGAACTGTCTCATCTGCTCTCCTGTAGGTCTTTGCAGCCTCTGGGCTGTGCACCCCTGAATCGAGATGCTTACTGCTCCAATTTGCAGGGACCTGCAGGTGTCTCGTGCTCCCTACCTTATCCTCTGGCTGCTCTGGCCCTCAAGAACGCCATCAGCACTGTCCTCTACTCTGTTGACATATTTTCTGGGAGTCATCTTTGGAAGAAAAGGAGGACTGTGTTTTGTCCTGGTGTCAGTCCCATGTGAGAACCTGACACATACTTGGCCCTCAAATGGTTTTCAAAGGCCCACAGCCTATTTTAAAAATATATTCTAGAAAAAGCATTTCAGTAAAGAGTTGGGCATTAATGAGACAGGTAAAGTTACAGGTGCCAGGAGTAAAGGGCCTGGAAGCTGAATCTTCACCTGTATTCTGGTGCCTGAGCATCCCAGGGAGAATGTGAAAGTGGCTATGGGACCTGTAGTCACCAGTGAGGTCACCATGGGTGGCCTGTAGGATGTTGGTGTCAGTGATTGAGACTAGAACCTAAAACAAAGTCCTGGTAAGAGCTAGCCAGTTCTGAAATACAAAAAATCTCCTCTTGTTGTCCCAGAGAAGCAAGATAGGCATTTGTTACTCTAAATGAAATATAAATAAACATTGATTCAAGACAATATACAGTACTAGGTACCTTGCCCTGGCTGGTGTGTCTCAGTTGGTTGGAGCATCATCCCATAAACCCAAAGGTAAGGAGTGCGATTCCCTCAAGCTGGGGCTCAATGATACAAGTTAAGATTAGAGAACTTCCATCATCATGTGTTTGGCCCCTTCCCTCTCCCCGCCATCCTTCCCTCTGGCATGGTGTCAGGCATGAGATAGTATCCAGAAAACTCCACAGATGCCCCAGGACTAGGTCAAGGGACAGTGATAGAGGACAGAGACCATGTTCTAAAGCCAGTGGTCCTTGCTTTCTGGAAAAGAGCTGTGTCTTGGTGAATCATGAGTCTCCCCAATGCAGAACAGCCACATGACCAGGATTCATTGTAATAGCATTATAATAAATTAACTTTCTGGTACCCCTCTCTTTCATTGGCAATCAATAAAAATAATTTGAGACCTCAGCCACAGTAGCTTAAAAGTGATATAACTACTCATATGTGCACAATAAAAGTCCACCAAAACTAGCCAGGAAATATGGGCCCCATAAGAATTGAATCTGGCCATTGAGGGTCAATCTCTGCTCTGAGGTGGCCATCTCCCATGTTCTGTGGAGTGTACTATTGCTTAATAAATCTGCTCTCTCACTTTCTGCTATAAATTCTCTGAGTGTTTGTTCAGTTCATTGTTCACAATCACCAAGAATCTGGTTACCTGTGCCTACCTGGGACTTTGTGAGTGTAGGTGGCGGGGTCACAGTGCAGTATACAGATCTAGTATCATAGAAATGTACACTTGAAACCTGTATCATCTTATTAACCAATGCCACCACAATAATGTTAATTAAAAAAACAAAACAGAGAACATCAAAGTTCTTCCCCAGCATGTAACTATTTGGAACAGAATTGGGGGCAGTTCATGACTAAGGGCTCCCTTGTTAACAATGGAGATGGTGGTGGTGAGCAATGCAGAGGAGCCTGGTAGCTCTGCGACTAACTGAACCCTAGGCTGGCTGTTGAACTAGAGAGAACTGGGTCAAAGAGTCAGCTAAGAGGAGTCCTGCTGGGTCAGAACTTAACCCTCAAGCTTGGCCTCAGAAACCACTCCTGCCTGAGTTGAATTGAGAAGCAAGTTCTGTCCCAGGGCACTGTGGACAACAGTAGGATATTCAGCCAGCAAGGAGTGAACCCTAACAGATGGGTGTAATGACAACAAGAGTGGAGAACTTGATGGAGAGATCAGGGACAAGACAGTCACTTAGCCTTGCTAGACACTGTCTGTCCTGGGTGATTATGCCTCTAAGGAGGTGCCCTGTGAGAAGCAGCATCAGAGGCTCCCTGCAGAGAAAACAGAAACCACTGAAACAGTCCCAACAAGTCCCTAACTAAAGAGACAGCAACAGTAATAAGAAGCCCTGGGCAAGCAGTCATAAGTATCCAGAGTTGGGGCTATATATCACATAAATGTCCAGGTTTCAATTAAAGTAATGAGACCTGCAATGATATGGGAAAAATGACTAATACACAGTAGAAAAAGTGTGACTCATATACAATATTATGGGGTACAAAACAGATTTAGAAACCAACTGTATTTTTTTTTAAGATATAAAAAATTTTAAAGATTTCATTTATTATTTTTAGAGAGAAGGGAAGGGAGAGAAGCAGAGAGACATCCATGTATGGTTGCCTTTCACCTGCCTCCAGCTGGGGACCTGGCTGGAGACCTAGCTTGCAACCTGGTTATATGCCCTGGCTGGGAATTGAACCAGCGATCTTTCTGTTCAAAGACCGGCGCCTTATCCACTGTGCCACCAGCCAGGACTTCCAACTGTAGTTTTATAGACTAGCAACAAATAACCTCAAAACAAAATTAAGAAAACATGCTTAGTGAAATAAGCCAGTCAGTGGAGGACAAATACCATATGATCGCACCCATTACGGGACAATAATGAACAAAACTAACAACAAGCAAAACAGAACCAAATATATGAATACAGTGAATAGGTCTTTGGTGGTCAGGGGGAAGGGGGTTGGGGAGAGGGGGGAGGAAGAGGCAAGGAAGGGGAGCAGTTTAGACAAGGACCTAGGATAAAGGAACCATGGACATGGACAACAGGTGGGGTTGACTTTGGGGGGAATGGGTGGGTGGGGAGGGGGACAGAGGGGAGCAAAAAGGGGATGGATGTAATACAACAACAATAAAATTAAAAAAGAAAAAAAGGAGAAAAAGAAAACAATTCTATTGACAATAATATAAAAAATAATAAAATAGGAATAAATTCACAAAACTTATAGAACTAACAAAACATTGTTGAAAAATTAAGGAAGGCCTAAATGAATAGAAAGCTCTCATTATCATGTATTGGAACTTAATATTCTGAAGCTGGCATAGGAAAGCTTCAACTCAATCCTTATCAAAACTTAAGCTGTATTATGTGCAGGAATTGACAAGCTAATCCTAAAATTTGTATTGGAATTCAAGGGACCCAGAATAACCTAAACAATCTTGAAATGGAAAAACAAAGCTGAAGTATCAGATGTCCCAATTTCAAAGCTTACTGAAAAGCCAGCGTAATCAAGACAGTGTGATCTGATCTTTTGATAGACTAATGTCCATGGAATAGAACAGAAAGGCCAGAAATACACTTTCCTATTTATGGCCAAAGGACTTTTGATTAGTCTGCCAAGACCATTCAGTGGGCAAAAGAATAGGTATTTTGGGGGGATGGTGCTGAGACAACTAGTTATCCACATGTGAAAGGATGAATTAAACCTGTGTAATATTAGTTTCCTAGGATTGATGTTAATAGAGTACCATAAATGAATGCTTAAAGAAAAAGAAAATTCTTTTACAGATTTCAAGGCTAAAAGTTGAAAAACCAAGGAGTCCATGTTTTAGAGAGAAGGTATGGGAGAGAGAAAGAGATGGAGAGAACCCTGGCTGATGACACAGTGGATAAGGTGCTGGCCTGCAAACTCAAAGGTCACTCGCTGGTTCGATTCCCAGCCAGGGCACATAACTAAGTTGCAAGCCAGGTCTCCAGCCAGGTCTGTAGCTGGAGGCAGGTGAAAGGCAACGACACAGTGATGTCTCTCTCCCTTCTCTCCTCTCTAAAAATAATAAATAAAATCTTTGAAAAAAAAAGAAAGAAAAAAGGAAACATCAGTGTGTGGTTGCCTCTTGCACGCCCCCATGGGTGACCCAATTTGCCATCCAGGCATGTGATCTGACCAGGAATTGAACCAGTGACCCACCAGTTTGTAGACTGGTGCCAGACCAGCCAGAACTTACTTGAGATTTAAAAGTTAGTACAGTATTTTCAGTGGCCTTGTAACAATGAAGAAAAGAGGACGGAGGGAAAAGTCATTAGAGGTAAGGTGATTAAGGATGAGACCCAGGCACTGGATAGTGACAGGATGGAGAGGAGGGCAGCGGACATGTGTGACACAATAAAATGAAGAAGGGACATTTCAGAGGGATTAGTTGATGCTCACTACGAAGAATGGTTGCGTGAGCTAAAGTCCGATCCTGAATGTGTGAAATCAAAGTGAGTGGGAGTGGTATCTGACTAGGAACAGAGACAGCTTCCCCAGGCTAAAAGTACATACTGTGATTTTAATTATGGCTTAAGATGGAAAACATGGAAGACCACTTCTTTGATAATACCAGTACCACAGCCATGCCCTGGTTGAGGAGAGTGGAAAGGAAAAGAAGCTCTGAATGGACTAAACTTAAATCTGAAATGACTGAGTAAACTCTGATGTGAGTTTATTCCAATGGGTTAAGTTTCTACCTACTCCACCTGGCTGATGTGGCTCAGTGGATTGGCACTGGCCTGCAAACCCAAGGGTCACTGGTTTGATTCCCAAGTCAGGGCACATAACCAGGTTGCAAGCCAGGTTTCCAGTCAGGCCCCCAGCTGGAGGCAGGTGAAAGGCAATCATACATTGATGCTTCTCCTTTCTTCCCCACTCCCTGCCCTTCTCTCTGAAAACAGAATAAATAAAATCTTTTAAAATGTTTCTATTTACGATTAGGTAGAATGAGGAATTGTTATAAATTGTAACAAAAAGAAAAACATATTAAAAGTTATATATTATGTTTGTATTAAAATATTTGATACTTTGCACACTTGAGTCTGTGACCTGAGAAATTTGTAGGTGCTGCATAAAGTTCTTTGACTGAATTTTTGAATATTGTGTCCGTCCTTTGTTCACTCAAGAATTTTTCCTGCAACTGTCTTCAGAGCCATTAGAAAGCCAGTGTCCTGTGGAAAACATTTACTTGGCTATTTTCTTTTAATAAGGGTAAATTACCCTGACCAGTGTGGCTCAGTGGGTTAGGCATCATCCTGTAAAGCTAAGGGTCCCTGGTTCAATTCCTGTTCCTGGCACATGCCTGGGATGTGGGCCAGGTCCCTGGTTGGGGGCCTGAGAGGCAACCACACATCAAATTTTCTCTTTCTCTCTCCCCTCCCCTTCCCTTTTCTCTATAAATAAATAAATAAATAAATAAATAAATAAATATCTTTTAAAAGTTAAGGGTTAATTAATTCATTATTTGAGCAAGGGGAAGGGAGGGAGAAAGAGAGGTAGACACATCTGTGTGTGAGAGAAACATTGGTTGGTTGCCTGTTGGATATGCCCAGACCAGGGATTGAACCTGCAGCCTCAGTATGTGCTTTAACTCGGAATCAAACTGGCAATCTTTCACTTTGCAGGATGATGCCCAATCAACCAGGCCGTACCATTCAGGGCCTTACTTGTGTTTTTGTTGTTGGTGGTTTTTTTGCTTTTCGATATTTTATTTTGGTCCCAAATAACATTTACCAGCATGGCTCTGGATGCTAGTTATTTTCCAAACTTATATGCCCCTAATTAAGTTAAAATTTCTATGTGCTTCTTTTCCCTCTTTTAAGAGATTTGGCAAACTGACACGAAGGGGAACTGGATGCCTAGGAACATAAAGTATTAGCTGGAGTGGAGCTTTAACTCAAAGTGTTGCTTACAAGTAGAGGACTTTCTAGAAAGAACTTGGTGTGAATATACTATGGCCAAACTCCCCTGTCCTTTGAGGGAAAGACCAACAGTTTGCATTAAAAGTCTCTCCTCCCACACCCAGCTCAGTTTACTGTATGTCAATTTAACTACAATAAAGCTGTTTTTCTTTTTAAATGAAATCTTGTTTTAAATTGATTTTTAGAGTGAAGGAGAGACAGAGAGGAGATAGGAGAGATGAGAGAGCGAGCGAGCGAGCAATTTGTTGTTCTGCTTATTTATGCATTCATTATGGGCCCTGACTGGGGCTCAAACCTGCAACATTGGCCTATTGAGATGGTGCTGTAACCAACTGAGCTACCTGGTTAGGCCAAAGTTGTTGTTTTTTAATGTAAAGGTTTATTCCTTCTTACCTTCTCTACCCTTTGCTTTGCTCTATATTAAAATATCCCTCCACCCAAATCAATACATGACTTTTGTTGCATCTTCAAAATATCACAAATAAGTCTGGCTTCTTGCTGTTTCTATAGCTGAACAACCTAGATCTTATCAGCTTGCTGAACTGTTACTTTTTCAGAAACATAGTTACTATCCAAAAATTTTCTGGTATTCTTAACTATTGAGGCTTGTTGAACCAAAGCAACTGAATTTTATACAAGTTCAGTGTCTTTCCTTCAAGAATGAACTCATCCTTCTCCTCTTGAGACAGTGAAAAAGCAATGCCTGACCTCATTGAAACACTGCAGGTGTTATTTGTCCTCCAAGAAATTTCTGATTTCAGTGAACCATTTTCCTGAAAAATGACATTGGTGGGAATGTGCATGGATACAGACCTCATCTTGTAATGGAAGTCCAGTGTGACAACCTTGAACATGTTCTGTACATGACTGAGGATAGTACGAAGAGTGGCCAGTTCTTTTCTTCCCCCCACCATTAGTCCACCCGAAGTGTCTTATTTTCCTTTCTAAGGAGGCCGAGTTCTACACTGACGTGATTGAAGTCCCTCTTCAGGGTGCTTCTGGGGCCCTTCAAAATAACTGTTTCCAGTGATGTCAACATTTTCTGGAATGTTGACAATCGGATTGCTGAGAACAGCTTTCATCCTCATGTCTAACAGTACATTGGCAAAGAGCTTAAAGTCATTTGCAACGAGGTTTCATGTATTCTCGAGTAACAAATACATAAATAAGCATGAGAATCTAAAGAAATCTTACTTCCAATAGTCTTAAGCTTAGCTCCCTCTTAAGTTTCCTCTGTCTACTGAAGAGGTATTAAATAGGCAGCAGAGAAGGCAAGGAATGATGTAAAGTGAGAAAGGGACAGACAGGGAGTAGGGAAAGGGAGCCCATTATAATAGAATTTGGAGTATTATTTTTCTCATTCTGTCATATCTCCCAGGGAAATTCCAGAACTCAACACAGCCAACTTTGGCTTTAAGATTGGGCTGCGAGTGCTCCTGAGGAGGTCAATCCTAGTCTCTTGTTCAGCTAGAAAGAGAAGGTAGCCTATTAAGTGAAAGGAAAACCAGACTTAGGTCAAAATACCAAAGTTCTGGTCTTGGCTATGCCCATAGCTATGTAATGTGTGGAACTCACTCAAGTTTCCCAGATTTCTGATTTCCTTTTTGAAAAAGGTGTGGGTTGGAGAAGATGATTTTCAAAGGCCCTTTCAACATTAAAATCCATTTTGAGTCTTGGGGCATGCACAAAGCACAGCAGAAACTTTATTAGAACCATCAAATACATTCACAGGAATTCTCTGTTCTTCAAGTCTCCACCTACTCATCAACTCATTGATGACCAGCAGCCAGAAGGCTCCCAGTCCAAAGAGGTGTCCTGTGACTCACTCAGGACAGATATCTTCTCAGGAACAATGAACAAGTGAGTGCAGCAAGAATAGCGGCAAGTAGCTCTAACTTCCCAACTGAAATGAGAAGCCAGTTGGCCCCATTTTCAACATTTCGGGGTTGAGCAAGAGATTGGTATGGACATACTTCCTTCACCCACATGGGTCCTATTGTGAAGATCCCAGACATCAGCTTGCAACCAGTTATGGATGTACAGCCTTTAACCTGTATAGTTGTGTCGACGCCTCCTATGGAACAAGAAAGGATGGGAGATACACAGATGTTTTAGGAAATCAGAGAGGAATCTAGTCCCCCCTCATTCCTAAGCCCCTGAGTGTCAGAATCTCTTGGGATCCACTCAGATGTCTAGTTTTACAGCCTCTGAGACCATCAGATGCTCAGTTTACCTCCAGTGATGCGAAGTTTTCCTTGATAGCATCGATTTGTACCATTGGGACAGGGAAGATAAGGCGCATTCGTACAGATTCCCAAAGCCACACAGGTTGGGCACTGGAGGGTTTCTGACTCATTGAGAGCTGGAGGGGGAAAGAGAGGGATAATTGAGAGTATGTCTTTCTTCTGGAGTTGTCTCTCCTTGCTTCCTTTTCTTCCCTAAGTCTTTCCTGCTGATGCCACTCCAATCAAGCCCTATTAATGTCACCTCCCTCTCTTTTCCAACTGATTTTCTTTGCTGTTAAAGAAGTGATTTCCTTTGCTTCAAGCTCTGTGCTTAGATGTGGAGATAGAGAATAAGACAGCTTCACCTAGGACTGTTGTGTAGGAGAAAGTAATGAACTACAACACAACTATGTAGGCACTGTGTCTTACATATGAGAGCAAAGTCTTAAAGGAGGACCTAATTACCTAAAAGAATTTGGTATTTTCATAGAGTGAATATCTGGGTTTAGCTGAAGGATGAAGAGAGGTTTGCTATGTGAAAATGGGGGTTGGGTGGAAATAGCAAAGGAAACAGCCAGGACAAAGGCCTGGAGGTGTGAGCCAACTCATTGAATGTGGGGAGTTGGGAGAAAATGCAATGCAATGTTGATATTCAGCTGGTAGGCATAGGTAAGGCTGGACATTTTTAAAAAAAATAATTAAAAAATATTTTATTCATTATTTTTAGAGAGAGGGGAAGGGAGGGAGGAAGGAAGGGAGGGAAACATCAATGTATGGTTGCCTTTCACTTGCCCCCATCTATGGACCTGGCTTGCAATCTGGGTATGTTCCCTGACTGGGAATCGAACCAGCGACCCTTGTGGTCTGCAGACAGGTGCTCAATCTACTGAACCACATCAGCCAGGTGGACAGGTTTTTATAACCAGTGTCCATTCTGATTGTCCAGTGCCATCGCTATTGTCAAGTGTTTTGAATCCTTGCCTCAGCTAGAACACAATAAATGAGAGAGGGAAGAGAAGGGAATAAGCTGAAAAGCTAGGCCAAATGGGGGAAGTGGGCTGTGGTCATGCAGCAGTTGGAAAGTAATCACTGTTATACCAATTATGCTATCACCCTGTTCAGAGACCTTCACTGATATCTTGTTTAATAACACAAAACCCAATATATACCCCAGTCTTCACCGATGTTCCTCAGGTCGGAGCAGTGTTTAGACTCCCAAGGTGATAACGATTGAGAAAAAGAAAGACAAGCGAAAGGTCTGAGTTCCCTTTGTTTTGTGTACGGCCCACTTGGACCTAGGCCAAGCAAGAGCACAGTGGTGCCAGGCAGGTCCTTGAACCACCAAGGGGACACTTTGTAAAGTATGCGACCGTCTAGCCCTGTGCTGGTCCCTGGCAACTAACACCGAGGAATGCTGAAGGCAAGCTGTCTTCAAACCAAGAGCACTAAGTGATGATAAGCCGGAGCAGAGGAAGAAGACGCGGGAGGAAGGCTGGGCCTCCCCGCGGGTGAGCGCCCCGCCGCGCCTACCTGGGGCGGCCTGGTACCAGGGCTCGGGCAGGCTGGCGCGGTGGTTGCAGTGGGAGCGCTCGCAGAAGTGGCTGGCGGACGTGACGGTGATGCCGGGCGGCGCCGCGTGCTGCACGAACGTGATGGCCGGCGTCGCCTCCGCCATGCAGCTCTTCGAGGCCAGGACGGCCGTGGTGGGCCCTGCGGGGAGACGGGAGCGCGGCGGGTGGGGCAGGGCCGAGGCGGGGCCCTGGGAGGGGCGCCGCCGCCCCCCGCGCCGCTGCCTCTTTACCCGACTGCACCAGCAGCACCGACTCCTGGCACAGCGCCCCGTTGTCGCACGTTTCCACCTTGCTTGTGGTCCAGTTGAACGTGCTCGGGTCCTCCGTCACACCCACGGCTTCGCCCTTGTGGCAGTAAAAGTTCTGCGCCGCTGGGGAGACGGTGAGATCGGGATCAGCCCTCGCCCGCCTCGGGGGGCGCGGCAAGCCGCACCTGCCCCCCGAAATCCCGCCCGGGAGCCGCCGTCCCAGCGGCGCGCCCCACACGTACAGGTCCAGGCGGCGGCTCGGAGCAGCAGGAGGCACAGCAGCGCCCGGCCGCGGCGGGGTCCCATGGCTCCTCTGGGGGATGGGCGGGCGGATCAGGGCCTGCGGCTGGGCGGACAAGAGGCGCCCTGTCGACCCCACGGAAGGAGCCAGAGGCCAGGCCTGGCGAAGGGGGACTCGGCGCCCGGCGCTTCCGGGGTGCGACACTAGGGCCCCTCCCAAGGCAGCCCGCCCCTCACCAGCTTGTGGCGGTGGGCGAGTTCCCGAGCTGACCGTGCCTCAGTTTCCCTCGCTGGAAGGCTCACACCCAGCCACCGAGGCCCTGGAGACCACGGGCTCGGCCGCCGGCCCCGGCCCCACCTCGGGATCCCGAGTCCCGCCCGCAGGCCCCGCCTCCCGCAGGCTCCGAGTCCAGGCTCCAAACCAGGCTCGCTCAAGGCCCGGGTGTACGGTCCCCGGCCCCTGGATCCAGCGGACCCGCCACGGTGAGGCCCCAGCCCTGCCCTAATGAGCGGGTCCAGGAGCCGAGGCTCAGCCGCCTTTTCCGTCAGGACGCGGTATTGCGCCCCCCGCTCTCCCCTCCCAGGACACAGGGGTCCGCCCCCACCCCGCGCCTTCTCTTTCCCCAGGACCCAGGAATCTGCGTCCCCAGCCCCCTTTGACTATTTAAAGCACCAAATTCTTCCCGGCTTCCAGAGAACCTCACAGGGATCTAACGGCGCTGAAGGGGCGCTCTGGAACACGCTGCTGGCCGCCGCGGGCCTTCTCTTAACGGCTCCGGGAGGCGCGGAAGACCGCGCCCCCGGCTCACTCGACGCTCCATTGGTCAGCGCAAACGCAGTGGGCCAGCTCATTGGATGAGCCTGGAGGAACGCCCCGCTCCAGTGCCCGGATGACGTCGGCCGGAATGCACGCATGCGCAAAGCAGAGCGCGTGGCCGGTAAGCGCGCGGCAGGGGCGGGGCCGCGGGCGGAGTTCGAGGTGTTGGCGCCGCGCGGCCTGCGCTGCCGGGAGGGGCGGCGCGTCAGCCCGCGACCTCGCTTATTGCATCTTTCAGTCTCAGCAATGGCACCTCTGTGTCTCCAGACACACGCGGAGGTCCTCACCCGTGGCACTGGTCTCCTGGCCTTGAATGGTCTCTCCTGTTTCCCGTCTGGCTGCTGCCCCAGCCCCCGCGCGGTCGTCGTAACCAACCGGAGGTTCCCGCTCTTTATTTGGGGTGGTTCCTGCCGGGCCGGGGGTCACCCCCTCGGATGCAGCCTGGCTCTAGTCCTGCCCGCCGTCTTCTGCGGCTGCAAAGAGGAAAGCCGGCTTCAGGGCTCCTTCCGGCCCCGCGAAGGTGCGCCGGAGCCGTGAGGGGGCGCTGGTAGCCGCGGCGTCGCCCCGAGACCCGGGCGCCTCACTCGGAATTCTGGTTCCTGGCGGAAAAGTCCGCCTTGGATGGTAACCTGAAGTGAAGATGCCTTTCGGGTCCTTTCCCGCTGGGGGCTGTTTCTGAGTTCTATGGGATAAATGAGTATTTGGCGTAGAGAAGATGCCGTGGTAAGAATGGGGTTGGCGGAGCTCTAATCTGATGGAAGGATATATCAAGAACTTGAAAATGGTTAAAACAAACAAACAAACAAAAAAAACACCTAAAGACAGTTCATACAAATAGTAAGCAACTTTGCTAGATTAGGAAGAATATTATGTCCTTGGAGAGTCCCTCGGAAATGCTATTTGTTTGTTTAAAATTGATGGCCCTGGCTGGTGTGGCTCAGTGGATTGAGCTCCGCCCTGCGCCCAAGGGGGTCGCTGGTTCGAATCCCAGCCGCGGCTCGTGCCCAGGTCCCCAGCTCAGGGCAGGTGAGAGGCAACCGCACATTGATGCTTCTCTCCCTTTCTTCCTTCCTCCCTGCCCTTCTCTCTAAAAATAATGAATAAAATCTCTAAAAATACTTAAAAATATATATTGATGGTGGGGTCCCATCCCAAGAGATTTTTTTTTTTTTTAAGCTTTATTTCTTTTTAGGGAGAGGGGAAGGGAGGAAGAAAGAGAGGGAGAGAAACATCAATGTGTGGTTGCCTCTCACATGCCCCCAGCTGGGGACCTGGCCGCAAACGGAACTGGTGACCTTTTTGATTCATAGGCTGGTGCTCAATCTGCTGAGCCACACCAGCAGGGCAGAGTTGCAATGAGATGCTATTATAGCCCTAATTACTTGGTGTTTTAACATTCAATACAATACATGAATGGGCATGCGGGGATGGGAAATAACTAGGTGCCAGAAGCCCTCAGGTGCTGAGGCTACAGGACAGGATGGGTCAGGGTCATCAGGAGGCAGGAGAGAAGGAAGCACCTCACAAAAGGACCATGGCCAGTGCCAACCTTGCCCTGGTCACCAGGCCAGGTTCAGGGTCCACAGATTTCAGGGGGGAGCACTCTCTGTTACAGTATAGTGTGGGTAATCTTGCTGTTGGTGTCTGGATAGCATATTCTGGAAGTTTTGGCAGTTCTTTGAATAATTGAAGGGGCTGTCTTGAGTGGTGCATTTTAACAGGGAGCAGGTTTAGGGGTTAGGCAGTTTTTTTTAAAGATTTTATTTCATTATTTTTAGAAAGAGGGGAAGGGAGAGAGGCAGAGAGGGAGAGAGACATCAATGTATGGTTGCGTTTCACCTGCCTCCAGCCACAGACCTGACTGGAGACCTGGTTTGCAACCTGATTATGTGCCCTGGCTGGGGAATCGAACCTGCGACCTTTGGGTTCGCAGGCCAGTGCCTTAACCACTGTGCTACCAGCCAGGGTCGGGTTAGGCAGTTTTTAGTGCATACTGTGGTTTTGATCCCACATCCAGGAGAAAAGTTAGAGAAAAGACAGTAAGAAATTCACCTCAAATGCTGGGTCCCTGCTGCTTGGTCTCCACCCTCTTATCAAACAAAGGAACCCATGGGTACCCATCTCAGTCCCCTCCTCCCTCTTACTATATTAAGAACTTTCAACTAGGAACAGTTAACATCAAAAAATGTAATTATGGGCCCTGGCTGGTGGCGCAGTGGATAAGGCCCCAGTCTGCAAACCCAAAGATCTCTGGTTCTATCCCTAGCCAGGACACATAACCAGGTTGCAAGCCAGGTCTCCAGCCAGGTTTGTGACTGGAGGCAGGTGAAAGGCAACCATACATTGATATCTCTCTCCCTTCCCCTCTCTCTAAATATAATAAATAAAATCTTGAAAAAATATGTAATTGTGGCTCAGTGGATTGGCACCTGCCTGGGAACCCAAAGGTCACTGGTGGCACAGTGGGTCCTGGCTGATGGCGCAGTGGATAACATGCTGGCCTGTGAACCCAAAGGTTGCTGGTTTGATTCCCAGCCAGAGTACCTAACCAGGTTGCAAGCCAGGTCTCCAGCTAGGTTCCCAGCTGGAGGCAGGTGAAAGGCAACCACACATTGATGCTTCTCTCCCTTTCTGCTTCCCTTACTGCCCTTCTCTCCAAAAATAATGAATAAAATCTTTAAAAAAATTCAGATCACAATGCCAATAAATTTAAAAAATGTAATTATGAATATTATTATTAACCTAAATATCAGGGGCTGCAAATATAAATATTAAGAGATGTTTCTGATCCCAAAGATCCTGTCTTTGAGGACCCAGGAGCCTGAATCACTCCAGCTGCATCTTTTCCACCACTTTCACTGTCAGTAGGAGGGCCTGGTCTTTCTGAAAAGTTCCTAAAATGTTGTCCCCAAGTAGCACTTGGGAAGGAAAATTGGCTACAACATGGATCCCACCTCCCCATCTGTGGGTAAAAGCATCTCCTGAGAGGGCAAGTGTGCAAGATGGAGAGTCATGGGACTGGAAAACCATGAACTTGCCACACAAGCTTCTTCCCCAGGTCTCTCCATCATCCCACAGCCCTGGGGCTGAGCTGAGGCTCTGAGTGCCTAGTCATACCTGTGCCCTGAGCAGAGGACTGGGGAGCTGTAGGGGACAGGATGGCTGTCCATGGCCCCAAGGAGCTGGGTCATCAGTTTCCTTCCTTGGGTGGACACTGCACAGCTCTGTCCTTGGTCAGTCCTGTCTCAGATGCTGGTGCCTGGGGGACCACAGGCTAGAGAGCTACACCCCAGCCTGCAGTCCCCCAGGGGCCTGCTGACCCCATCTCAAGCAGCACCCACAGCCCAGCACAGTCTGACCCTCACCTTCACCTCTCAGTTTAGTTTTTCTCACTCTCCAAGCTACCCAATCCATCAGCTCCTCCATCTAGCCAGGCATCTGCCCACCAAAGACAAGTCCTCTGCAGGTAGCTCTTTGCTACCACCCTGTGTCCTTCAAGGGGTGAATGGTGACTCATCCTTCAGGTCTCAGCCTAGAGGTCACTTTCTCAGAAGTGCTCTCTGTGATCCCCAGACTAGGTGTGACTCAAGCACATGCTCTGGACACACCAGCAGTTTTCCTTCGCACCGCTTCACTGGATTAAACTCCTTAGTGCAGTGATTTACCTGAAAGCCTGTCTCTGTGACAAGGTAAACTTCATGAGCCCAATGCCCATGTGTGTCCTGTTGTCTGTGCAGTTCCCAGGGCCCGGCCAAGGGCCTGACCCATAACAGATGCTCCAAAATCACTCATGATATGGAAAGAGAAAGCACAGTGGAAGCCTGTCACCCTGTGTGACACATGCAGGCAGAGCACATTCTTTAGACACAAAGGAATTGGTGTCAACATGGGAGGAGGCCACCAAGTGCCTAGAGACATACCAAGGTCGGATCTTTGCACCTTGCACAGTCGAGAAAGGCCAGAGACCTTCTAACAGTGACTGGTCCCAAACCCCTCTTACTCCCACCTTGGGAGTGACGTCTTGTCTTTCCTGGGCCTGGCAGCAGCTGTGTTTTCCTCTTCTCACTGAGACCTGACCTGGCACAAACTCTGGATCCTCCACCCCGGATGGAGTTGCTACCAGGGGAGGAGGGAGCCCCCCCAGATGTGAATGGAATCAGGAGATGACTCCCCGTTCTCAAGGTCCCTGGTCTGTGGGACACCTACTTGTGTGGTCCTTAAAGGCATCTCACCAGCCAGTGATGTCCTGGCAAGCAAGGGGACTTTCTGTGCAGGATGGGACAGGAGAACCTCTTTTTGCTTTCCTCTCAGGGGAGCTGAAGGTCCCTGGGGTCCTCCCTCCACAAACGGAGCAACCCACAGGGTCTGTTTGTTGACTCTCCACATGCAGCCTCTCCAGCTCCTGGGCCCTGTGGGGAGGCCTAGAGCAGATGACACACAGGGACATAGATGACTTGGAAGCAATGCCCCAATGCTGTGAGGGGGGCACACAGGACATTCTGGGGACCAGCCCTCCAGGCCATCACACTCCCCTGAAAGCCTCAGGAAAACCCTCACCAGGCCCTTCCTTTGAACCCTTTGGGACAGAGAGCTCCTTCTGAAACAGCATGTACCCTGGGACAATTTGTCTTGACAGTGCATTCATAGTGCACGGGACAATGTCTGTCCTCTCACTGTGCTCACTCTGCCATGAGATGGAGTCGGCAGGCCTGGGACCCACAGGGACAGGGTCTTGAGAGAGCAGACTCTCAGCTTGGACATCAGAGCCCATCTCTGTCTTGAGCTCAGGGTCTCAGCTCCCACCCTCTGAGGCCTGGTCAGCATCCCTGGTGCAGCACCTGACACTGGCTGCAGGTCTTTTTTTCCCCTACGGAGGTGACATTGAGACACACAGACAACACAGGAAATGGACACCTGAACCTGGCTTTGGCTAAGGAGGTGAGGAAGGAACTGATTTCCATCCCCTGCCCCAAAAAGGCCCTTCTGGGCCCCTTCCTCATGCCTGCTCTGTTTTACCTACTCCTTCCAGGGCCTGTGAACACACAAGGAGCTGTGCAGTAGACTTGACAGGCTCAGTGACCAACAGTACCAGGCAGGATGGTCTGATCACCAATTCCTGACTGGGCAGGTGGTGGCAGGTAGTCACGTCTCAGGCCTGTAGATTTTTTCTAGCAAAGGTCAGACTATACCTTAAGTGAGCTCTGTCCCGTGTTTTTTGAATACCAAATAACACCTTCAACACACTGAGAGTGATTTTTTTTTTGCTAGACCATTTGAAGGTGCAGCCTCTGGTAGCAGACTGCAAAGACCACAGAGCCCCTTGTTTATCCGGTCCCTTGCATACACTCTCTGTGCTGTCAGCGTTAACTATCCTGTACCCATCCATGTAAAAGAAGTGTGCATTTCTCCATGTTGCCTTCTATCTGGCTCTGGAGATTTTCCTGCTATGCTTCCTCTCACCTTGTCATCGATTTCCCACAGCTTTCCCCATCTTCCCTTTGATTATAACGTACAAAATAAGCTGTGAAACTGTCGTTCTTTACAGAATATGAGATCTTGCTCCCAGGCATGTGATAAGTTCAGCTCAAATAAACTTATAAAAATGCTCCATAGGTTGGGACGTTTCTTGTTTTGACTAGGAGCCTCTGCTCTCTCAGGGGCCCCTGAGCTGCTCCCCACCGCATGCCTGGTGCCACCCATGAGCTAGGTGGGTTCGGCACAGGAAAGTCCCCCAGATAAAGGACAAAGGCTGCCCCAATGATCAGGGAACACCGGGACAGGCTCAGCCAACAGACACAGAGGGGTATCTCTCTGAAACTGTCACTGCCTACCTCCCCTAAAAGAAAAGGAGCCCACAGCTACCGGGCCTTCTACCACAGCCCTCTGTTCCAAGGACATGCTGGGCACCTCTTCCTTCATACCTGCAACTGCAAATTCTACTGAGATTCTTGGTCCTGGGTCTCTGCCCCTGGAAGCAAAGGCCAGGATGGTTGAAACCCGAGATAAAAGAAGAGTCCCCTTGGAATTCCACACCCACTTGACCCCTTCACATCTCCAGAGCCACCTCTGTGACCTATATGATGGAAGGAAATTTAACCTTTTAAAGCATTTGAGAACATAGGAAATGTCCAGTAGCCAGCTGGGTTTCTGTGTTATAAATAAAAATAATGCTTACGTTCAGGGACTCCTGAGCTCTCTGTGTAGTGTCGACAGGCCCAGGACCAAGTCACAGCAGAGGCCAGTGCTGGTGTGAGCAGGTGATTTTACAGGGAGACATAGGGGGGCCCCATTAGCTGTGCTATTATTGCAAGTTTGCCTCACAGGACAGTAAGATCAACCTCCCCTGAGAGCTTGTTAGATGCAGAGTCTCTGGTCCACCACACATGTGCCTAGTCACAACCTGAATTTTTATCAGGAACTGCAGACCCACCCTGTGCACAGGAAAGGGGAAGGGGCTGCCCCACCCCCAAGTCCCAGGGTCTTAGCCTAGCCTGGTGGGCACCCACATTAGCTGGGCAGCTGCTGAAGCAGCATTTCTGAGGTGTCACCTGGGCACCAGAATCTTTATGAAGTTTCACAGGTACTTCAATGCACGGTAAGGGTGACATCTCTATGCCCAGTTTTTCCAAGGTAGTCCCAGACAGAACTCCCGCTCTGAAGGGAAAATCAAATGTGAAAGAGAGAGGCTGTGGAGAAGCAACTGTGCATGTGACTGGAACCTGCGGGGGGTGAGGGGGGCAGGACATGGATGCCTGAGGCTTGTTCTCCTCTGAACAGGGTGTGTGTATGTGTGTATGTGTGCACAGAGGCCCCAACTGTTCCCAGGGAACAGAAATGTACCAAAGGGAATCGGAAGGAGGGGACAAGGGTGGCAGGAATGAGGGGATAAATAGGGAAGGTCCTGCCCAGCCACCCCGCCCCTGGCCCACGTGAGCAGGAAAGAGATCTCGCCCCAGTTTAGAAGTAAAGGAGGAGGGACAGCAGATCCCACCAGTCCGGAGGTCTGTGAGTGGTTCTGGAATCCAAGCTCTTATTGCAGAGGGAGGGACAGAGCAGGTGGCAGACATCCCTCAGCCTCTGCCCATGGAGGGTGTGTCCCCTGGCAGGGCCCCTGCTGGCCAGTAAGGAGGGGACAATCCATGGGGGTAAAGGGACAATGGGGGACAGAGCCTGGCTGGGGTCTTTGGGGAAGGACGGTACTTTAAGAGGTGAAGGGGGCTCCTGTTTGGACCTGAGAGGAGAGGACAGGGGAGCAGAGTAGGATGGGGAGGGGGCTCAGCAGCAGGAAAAACTCATGATGTGAAAGTGGTGAGGGGCAGGGAAACCTCAGTGGCTGTTCACTTCCCAAGTTTTTCATCACTGAGTATTTGAATTTTGAAAACTGATAACAATGAGTACAATTTATGTCACATGACACCAGAAAAACTCAACCAGGGTGCAAAAAATTGTCTTTATCACCAACCTCAGAAAAGGGCCAATACACCCAGGAGGTGCAGGACCTGGGGTCGCTCACTCACTCACCACAGGCATTTGCAGCCTGATTCAGGCCCAGGGGGTTCAACAAGGTCAGACATGCACCTGACCTCATGGAGCTCATGTTCTATGGGGAGGACACAGACAAGATCTGGATGGGATGTCAGGTACCCACAAGTGCCATGAAGGATGCAGAGCAGGGGCAGGCCTGAAAGTGAAGACATAGGATCTTTAGAGGAGGGGGTCAGCATAGGTGTTGTCCAAGGATGCCCCTGAGTGTCAGCAGGGGTCAGAGGGCAAAGAGGGGAGTGACCTAGGCAGGTGCCTGGGGAACAGTATTTTAAACAGAGAACACAACAGGTTTAGGGTGCCAAATAATGGTGAATATGCTGCTGATCTTGATCCTAGGAGACACACACACATACATACTCACTTTCACACAGACACACACAGAACAAGGCAGAGCGATGAAGAGACCTGCTCAGGGTCCAAGGCCCCATCTTGCCATCTTAATACAAAGGTCCAAATATTGACCAATTTCTCTCTTCCCTCCTAGTCGGGCTCTAAAATTCTGGACCCCACCCACCAGAGCCCGACTGGATTGTGTTGACTAAAACTGCTAAAGGGAACAATGTGCTTCTACACATCCACAGCGAGCCCAATGTTAGGGCCTTTCTGTGTACAGAGGGGAAGGGCAAACTCCAGTGGTAAAGTTGCTTTGTGCAGTAAACATAAGAGTATGTGGCACAGGGCCTGCATGTAGTGGTAGAGAGGAAATACATGATGGTGGATCCTTGCACTTAAACCAGGTCACCATGAGGGCACTGGTCCACCTCGAAACTGCAGTAGAAGAAGAAGCAGTTGGGCAGCTCTAGGTGTACAGTGAGCGATTGCTCTCTGACCTCCGGGTGTCAGGTGGGGTGAATTCCTCACAAACAGGACTGACAGCCCTGAACTCTGCCTCCACCCCACTCGGTATCACGTCCCAGGCTGGATTTGGGCATTTAGTGCAGGGCACACACAGTGGAGACAACCTTTCCAGGTCAGAGTTGCCTACAGATTCCAGCCCTGCAGACATTCACTGCAGGCAGAAGGACCGGTCTCGGCCCCGGAAGCCCTCCCCAGAACCCTGTCTCAGGGGTGCTGACTCCAAAAACACTGAGGGTCCCGTATCAGGTCTGGTCTGGCCACCTGGAAAGGGCTGGCTGGGAACAATGGTTTCCAAGGTGACTGTGTCACAAGGCTTTCAAGCTGATCACTACCCAGGGCCCAGTTCCAAGAGCCACATCTGAGCAGAAGTAAGCCCAGAGAGACAAAATTGCCAGGCAATTTGTGAACCAGCTCAGGAGAGTAGACCTAGAAGTCAGCATCCCCAGGGAGAAGCAGAGGAGAAAAGGTGCTCCTAGTGGCTCCTTCTCCACCTGCCAGCCCAGGGGATTCTTTCTGGGAGTTGATCAAAGCAGACACCTGTTATTTGAGCAGCTGGTGTCCCTCAAGGTTTACCTCAGACATTGTCAATATTTTATGATAAAAACACTGATGACCTAAATGCCAAGATTCATCCCACTTCTCTCAGGGGAAACTGGGGCACAGGGCAACACAGTCACTAAAGCAGAATCACACAGAGCATGGTTCTCGAGGTCTGTCTGCAGCCACAGCCCCATCTTCTCCTTCACTCTGGGACCCTAATAGGTATCTTTGGGTCCCTAGGTCAACCTTTGGCTCAGATCCTTTTCTCTTAGGCCTTCTCAGCTCAGGGGGGAGAGATTCAGTAAGGAGTGTGATAGGAAATGGAGAATGTATTGGTTTTTACTTCAGAACCAAATTACCTGCCCTAACAATCAGAGTCAGTGAAACACCCAGACATCCCCCCCCTTAGGTGGCTGATCCCTACCTCCCTGCACTGGACTTCAAATGACCTATTTGCTTCCCGAAGCCCGGGTGTCACACCCAGTAGCAATAAAAAGATAAAGCCTTTGTTTTCCTACTCTTCACTCTCCACCTGCAACCAGCTCAGGCACCAAGGTGCAACAAACACTCAGCTGCTTTTGATGAATTAGTTATAAATAAGTGATGATTAATCAAATATAAAATTTCTTCAGAGACTGGAACCTGGATGCAGAGGCCTTGGAAACCTGGTCCATGGGAACTGTGCAGCATGGGGTTGCCCTGTCTCCACATGACACAAAGATTTGTGTTGAATGAAACAACAAGCTTTTATTAACAGAGTTTAAATTTGGGGCAGATGCTGATGGCATTCCTGCTCTGGAACCTTCTCTCCAATGAGATCCAGAATTTTTCTTGTTTCCCCAAAGATTATCAGACAAAGCCCTAAAACCACACCCAAAGGCTCCCAATTTCTGTCGCTGTCCTTTATGGAGCTTAAGCCAACCACGCAAGCACAGTCCAGCCTCTCTGGGATGAGCACAGAGCTTCAGCCGCCATCCTGTCTCAGTAGTTCTCCTCCATCAGGGTCCGGGGTGGGCTGCTCTCAGGCTCCATGTGCTGCACTGGATCAGTGTCCCGGAGGCTGGAGTCCAGTGAGGCCTGTGTCCCTGTGTGGGATCCTGCCTGCAGGGACAGGCTTCCAGCCATGTGGGACCTAATGCCCTGGTGGGTCCAGCATCTGTCTAGTGCAGGGAGTGCTCCCGCCAGTGCAGGCAGCAAGGGTCACAGACCCAGAGCATCCAAGCCCACTTGCAACAAAAGGTCCCAAACCACAGCTCCACAAGCTAAGAGCCAACACAAAACCAAGAGCCTGCACTTAGCACCAAAAGCCCCTACTTACCTCTTGGAGAGGATGAAGGCACGGAGAATTGGGGGCTACCTTCTGAGGAGGGTCTCCTGGAGCCCAGTCTTCCAACTTCCTCTGTCTGGCTCCCTACCTGCACTTGATATTACAGCTCAGGGCTGAAGGTTGACATTTCTATGCACACTGCATTCACCTGGAAACCACTTGCATTTGAGGTCATCAGCCTGAGGGTCAGGCTCCCCAGATCTGCTAACCCTGCACAGCCTGGAGGATGGGGGCCCTTTGCAGGGCATGTCTTCAGTGCAGGAGAGCAGTTTTTAGGACTAGTATTTCTACAGAGAATAAAAGAAAGTATCATTTTGGACCCTGAGCACCCCAGGCTGTGGTCAGGAAGGGCATCCTGGAATGTGGTCCTTGGGAGGGGGCAGGCAGCCTTGTGGTTTGTGAGTTTTCAGAGACCCCCTTCCCACACTCAGTCAGCAACCCAGGACTCACCCTCCAAAGAGGACGTCCTGATGATTTTTGGCCTTTCACTCTGAAGCTGTCTGTCCCAGTATCTGGCCAGTCTGCCCTGAGTGGGAATTGTACCAGCCACGTTTGCATTTGCAGGCCAGTGCTCAATCCATTGTACCACACTAGAATAAGTATGTACAGAGAGGATGGGGCTAGGAGCCCTGTCCTGGGGTTACAGAGCTGGTAATGGTGGGAAGGACTGCAGCCTGCCAGCCTGTTTCCTTGGTTCAAGAGGGATCCTGAGAGAGGATGGAGCTAGGGTGCTAGCAACTTAGTGTCACCTTCTTCTATAAGGCACTGTCCTCAGACTTGTTTGCTGTCCACAACACAGGGCAAAGTCTCCAGACATCCACACCACTTGGGAATGACTCTGAAGAGTTTAAAAATATTCATGTATCTTATTGTCAGAAAATAATTCATCTAAAAGGCTTTCAAAAAGTCCCGAACTCATTGAAAACTATTAAGGAATAAATTCTATAGAGGATGATATGTGAAGAATAAAAAACACTGCTTACAGAATTGAAACATAAGGCCCATTGTGATGTTTCCTGCATAGATGAATTATATTGGGCTTCAAGCTATGTGCAATAATATATAAGCTATAATAGAACTTTGAGAAAATAAATTTGGATGGAATTTATTACTATGATTGCAACTATACTAATAAATAAGCATTGGACATCCCAGTGGGAACTACACAGGAAAGGAAAAGTAGAGGTGAGAGGAAACTGACATGGTGGGGAATTCTCTTTTTCTTAAAAAAAAGATTTTGTTTGTATTTTCAGAGATAAGGGAAGGGAGAGAGGCAGAGAGAGAGGCATCAATGTATGGTTGCTTTTCACCTGCCTCCAGCTACGGACCTGGCTGGAGACCTGGCTTGCAACCTGGTTATGTGCACTGGCTGGGAATCGAACTAGCAACCTTTGGGTTCACAGGCCGGTGCCAGGGCCAGGAATTCTCTTTTTCAATACCTCTTTGAAATGGGCAAATAAAAATTGTTACAACCATAGGTGTATTGTAATTAAAATCTACCTAGCCACAGAGAACAAATTACCTCAAGCTTTTAATAGGGTTTAAAAAAAAAGATTTTATTTATTATTTTTAGAGAGAGGAGAGGGTAGGGAGGCAGAGAGGGAGAGAGACATCAATGTGTGGCTGCCTTTCACCTACCTCCAGCTATGGACCTGGCTGGAGGAGACCTGGTTTGCAACCTGGTTATGTGCCCTGGCTGGGAATCAAACCAGCGACCTTTGGGTTCTCAGGCCGGCGGCGCCTTATCCACTGAGCCATCAGCCAGGATTAATAGGTTTTTTTTTGAAGTAGAATACAGTTTTGAAGAAGCAGAATGAGTCACATTTCCTGAGTTTAACACTGAGGACACAGTCTTATTTATGGCATTTTATCCCTTTAAGTTCTATGTTTTAGTTCAGTGATCAAAAATGCTGATGCAGGTAGAACCAAGATGGCTGAGGAGTAAGTGGAGCAACATCAATCTCCTCCCAGGACTGAAACAGAATTACAATTTAAGTGGGAATGAATAATCTGGAATAGCCAACAGGACACCAGCTGGAGAGAAGCCTTATAACCACGGACAGAACAGAAGAGGCTGCTTCATCACCATGTGACTGGTAGGAAGTGTGGAGACCTGAGAGGACTGGCTGGGACCCGATGGGTGGCAGCTGAAGGGCCGGAAGCTGGGGGTTCCAACCTGAGAAGACTGTGTTCAAAACCCCCTGCTGGGTTTCCTAGCCTACAGCAGCACAGCTGAGCATCAAATAGCATCCAGCTCTGAAAAGCAAAAAGCTGTGGGGTTTGTTAGTCTGAGATGGCTAGAGACAGAGAACTACTAAAGTGATCATGCACATTGAAAACCACTTACCTTGGCGTCCAGTAGAGGGAAGGGCAGAGTGAAATAAGGATGCTTAAGGAGAGTTTGGGGCAGTGGTTTTGAGGAGAGAAATGAGGGAACGATCTATGGGGTCTTAGTGCTGACTCCTGCAAACCACAGATACTGTAGTCCAAGCAGCTTCTGCCTGAGGGGACATGATAGGCCCACCCATAGGAATCAATATGTGCTAATCACCGGAGCCTGAGCTTTGATCAGGCATCTGATCAAAGATTGATTGGATTAAAAGCTAAATTAACCTGCCCTGCCCAGAGGTGCCTAACCTAACCAAAGACCACAAATTGATTGGATAAAGGCTGGATTAATCAGCCTTTCCTAGGAATGCCTAAAGCAACCACTAATCACAGACTGATTGGATTAGCAATACAATTGAATTGATTGGCCATGCCTGGCAGTACTTAGGCCTGAGCCCTGACCACAGATTGATTGCATTACAATGGAATTCATCTGTCCTACTCCCGACAGTTGATTACAGAGTAATTTGATTAAAAACTGAAGGACTCAGGCAACAACCTTGCCTCTGGTCAGATTCAACAGACAGATGAGGCCTAGAGTGGGGAATGATCTGACTTCACCAGCGGTGAATCCAGGGATTAAAGAATGTGTACCTCTACATGACAGCAGGTCACACCACAAAGACAGGAACTCAAAACAGCCCAATCTAAGAAGCAAAAACAATAAGAGTCCCCTAAAATGGGCACAAAAAGAAACAGTTCATCAGTAAAAGGAAAGGAGGAATCCCTAGAAAGACTGCTAAATGAAATAGATGAAGGCCAACTATCAGATAGGAAGTTCAAAATGATGATAGAAATGCTCAATGAGCTCAGTGAGCTCAATGCAAACTACAAACAACTACAGAAATGCTACAAGGAACTTACTGAGAACTACACCAGGATCTAAAAGGACATAGAAAACATCAATAAGAGCCAGGAGGAAATGAAGAATACAATTTCAGAACTGAAGAATACAGTAGAAGGAATCAAAAGCAGGCTAGAGGAAGCAGGGGATTGTATCAGCGAGCTGGAGAACAACATAGAAAAAAAATTCCCAGATAGTACAACAAAATGAAAACAGACTGAAAAAGAATGAGCAGGTGTTAAAAGAGCTGCAGGGCAACATAAAGCCCAATAATATCCATATTCAGAAGGAGAAGAAGAGAAGCAAGGGATAGAAAATTTGTTTGAAAAAATAATGAAAAAAAAAACTTCCCTAACTTGATGAGCAGAAACATCACTCAAATTCAGGAAATATGGAGGGTCCCAATGAAGAGGAACCCAAACAGGCCCACTCCAAGATACATCATAATTAACATGCCACATTTCAAAGAGAAGAAGAGAATCCTAAAAGCAGCAAAAGAGGAACAGATAATAACATATAAGAACGCTCATAAGGTAATCAGCTGATTTCTCAACAGAAGTGCTACAAGCCAGAAGGGGATGGCAAGAAATAGGCCGAGGAATGAAAACCAAAGGCCTGCATCCAATACTGCTCTACCCAGCAAGCTCTCATTCAAAATGGAAGGTGAAATAAGGAGTTTCTTAGACAAAAGAAGGCTAAAAGAATATATCTCCACCAAACCAGCATTGCAAGAAATGCTAAAGGGTCTGTTTGAAAATGATGAAGAAATAGAGGACACAGGTACAAAGGGGGGAAATGTCAATGAATAATTTCCAGTCAAAAATAACCTTAAATATAAACAGATTAAGTGCACTAATTAAAAGTCATTGGGTCGCCCTGGCTGGTGGCTCAGTGGATGGGCACCGGCTGGCGAACCCAGGGATCGCTGGTTCGATTCCCAGACGGGGCAAGTGGCCAGGTTGCAGGCCGGGTCTCCAGCCGGGTCCGTGGCTAGGGGCAAATGAAGGGCAGCCATGCATTGGTGATTCTTTACCTCTCTGTCTATAAAAATAATAAAATAAAATCTTAAAAAAAAGTCATAGGGTAGCTGAGTGGATAAGAAAACATGACCCACATATTTGCTACACAAGTATGTACCTAAGACTGTGGTGATGAAGAAACGACACTTTGGTTCTGGCTGCTGGGCTCATAGGATGGAGCACTGGCCTATGAACCAATGGGTCACTGGTTCAAGTGCCAATCAGGGCACATGCCTGTATTGCAGGCCAGGTATCCAGTTGGGGCATGGGTGCAGGAAAGGCAGTCACACACTGATGTTTCTCTCCTTCTCTATCACCCCTGCTTCCCCTCCTTCCAGAAAAGAATAAAATATCTTCTTTTTTAAAAATTTTATTGTTGTTGTATTACGTCTATCCCCTTTTTGATCCCCTCTGTCCCCCTCCCCACCCACCCATTCCCCCCAAAGTCAATCCCACCTGTTGTCCATGTCCATGGTTCCTTTATACTAAGTTCTTGGAATTAAAATATCTTTAAAACCTAAAATTAAATAATGATCTTTTGTAGAGAACCTTTGTAGACACCAAATGTAGAAATGCTTATCTAATTAGACTGTGAAGCTTTGTAGTACATAACATGTCAGTTATCCCCTCAAACATTGCTGGGTTTAATGCAATTCAAAATACTTTATTAATGAGGTTGGTCTAGGTACTTTGGGAAGTTCAGGGGCAGCCCCAACCAACATCCATCCAGAGCAGCAATTCTGCTCCTAGACATGAAACCCACAGAAATGTCCCATGCACCCTGAATAACAATGCAGCAGGGACTTTAGCGCAACAAACAGTGACCACACCATGAACACAGATGACACTTCTGAAGTTGGAAAAATGCAGGCGCATTCACACTGCCAACACCCAAGAGCCTCCATTTGTCACACCCCCCTAGCCCCACACCACTGGCCAAAGACACTCATGCTATGTTGGGTCCCATGGGATATGCATGACTTTGCTGGGACAGAATGCCCTATAGATTCTGGAGTATCTTGTTCTTGTCCACAGTCTCCTGTCCTTCTAGGAACTCAGAGGACCATTAGGAAGAGGGTCCCTCCAAAGTGTCTTTGAATGAACACAGTTCTGTGAAACCAAGGGTCACAACAGAGTCTGGAGACAAATTCTAGGTGTTCAGAGTCCTCAGACCAGATTGGCACTGGCTCTGGAGCTGGAGCTGGTGCAGCCTGGAACATGCTCTGGGCACCTTAAGCTTGGTCTCCCCAGGCCTGGTTGTGGCTGTATCCGTGGCTGCAGACACTGGGCTCAGCATCCAGAAAGCCTTTGAAGGAGTTTAATGAATGGGTCCTGCCACCATGTGGGTCCCTGGGAAATGCAGGATTGTGAGTAGACATAGCCCTGTTGTAGAACAAGGGGTCCATGTTGGCAGGAGCAGGGGTGCCAGCTTCAGGGACCCGGGTCCCTGGGTCCGAGGGCCGGCTCCGAGGCACTGCAGCAGAGCTAGTTCCACAGTCTCCTGTCTGCCTTGGGACTCACAGCCAGGGCTCTTGGGGTGAGAGCAGCTCTGGGAAACAAAGGACCCCGTAAGGGCCGGTGGAGAAACAGGAATCATCCAGGTGATGTGGCCAGACAGGGGATAATGCTGGAGATGGAGCTGGTGCTGGTCCATCCTGGGGCATGTTCTGGACCTCCTGAGCTGGAGCCGGTGCAGCTGGAACCATGTTCTGGGTGCCCTTAGCAAGTTCCTGCCAGGCCTGGCTGTTGCTGGACACACTGGGTTCTGCTGCAGGGATTCCTCCGAAGGTGCTGTGGGGACTGGCACTGCCACCACCTGAGTCTCCGGAAAACTCAGGGCCCCCAGGGAACATGGCGCTGTCAGAGAACATGAGGTCCACAGAGGCAGGAGCAGGGGCGCAGTCTCCAGTGCCCTGGGACCCAGTGCCGGCTTCCAGGTCTTGCAGCAGTGTTAGTTTCACAGACTCTTTTCCTTCTGGGGAATCAGACAGCCAGGGCTCATGGGGTGAGAGCAGCTCTGGCCAAGAAAGGACCCCAGAAGGGTCTGGGAAGAAATAGGAAGCATCAGGGCCCTGAGGCCAGACTGGGGAGGGCGCTGGAGCTGGAACCGGTGCAGCTGCAACCATGTTCTGGACGCCCTGACCTGGAGCTGGTGCAGCTGGGAACATGTTCTGGGCAAGGTCCTGGCAGGTTTGGCTCTTGCTGAGCAGACTGGGTTCTGCTGCAGGGAGGCCTCTCCAGGTGCTGTGCAGAAGTATGGGGTACACGGGGCCAGCAGCTACTCCCGGACCCTGGGTGGAAGCACTGGCCTCTGGCCCTTGCTGCTTGGTTGGTCTCAGTGGGCGTGCGAGTTTGGCCCGCCGGTTCTTGAACCACACCTGAGGACAGAGGGGACAGGGAGGAAATGTAAGAGGACAGAAGCATTCAGCAACCCCCTCTGTCCAGGTGGGAGGCTGCTCAGGTGAGGAGGGGCAAGAGGCCTGGGTGGAGGGAGGATGGGGGCTGGGATACCAAGAGGCCAGGAAGGGGTCTGCCCAGAGGATCCTGGGGTTCACAGCCACCCTGAGGTCTAGGCATTCTGAGACCCCAGGGCCATCTCTCTGCTCTGGGTTGTGTGCGCCCCTTTGTACAGCATAGGGTAGAGCTGGATCGGGACTGGGCCCTGAGTTCATAGGGGTGACCTCTTTCTGTCGGGGTGAACAAGGGGGGCACTTGTTTCCTCTGCTCTGGTCACTGATATCAGCAGCCCAGGAGGTCTGGGCCGTGTCCCGAGGGCTGTGCCGAGGTGCGAGGGGGGTGATTGCAGGAGCGGAGCGGGATAGGGCGGGCTACCTGGACTTGGTGCTCCTGAAGGTTCAGCATAGCAGCCAGGGCCTCACGCTCCTCGTGAGTCGGGTACCGGTTGCTCTCAAAGAATTTCTCCAGCTTCTCCCGCTGTTCTCTGCTGTACACTGTGCGCTTCCGCCGCTGCCGCCGCCGCCCCCTCTGGGGACTTTGGGGCAGTAAGGAGCCTGGATGAGGCAGAAAAGAGGATCAGAGGACCCCCAGGGAAGGTCTCCAGACCCCAGAACCCGGCCCGCTGCCTGAGGCGGGCTCCTGGGAGCAGGCGCGGGACCCAGGCATAAGCACAGGTGGCAGCGCTGTGGCGTCCAGAACAACCGCCATGACGCTCTGTTTCCTGCCACAGCCCTAATTTGTCTATGCCTCAGTGTTCACATCTTTGAAATGGGCTTGATAACAGCGTCCGTGTTACTGTTCCGGGGCCCACAGCCAGGGAAGACTGGGAGAGAGGTGGGGGGCGGGGGCGCTCAGGCTCACCCGGACTCGCTCGCGGGTGGGCTTCCGCCTCCCCAGGTCTTCAATACCCTCTACTCAATGCAGGAGGACACCCACCCTCACACTTGCAGGAAACTGAAATGGCCTTCCATTCCCAAACTCACTAGGCTTTTCAACAGAAGCGAGCCCCTGACTGGATGCCTGGGAGCCTGGCAGCCTCATTCTCAAGGTCCTACACGCACATCCCCAACCGCTGTGTCACCATCCAACGTCAACACCCCGCACCAGAGTCGGCTGAGACTCACCCTCCAGAGACCCGGGTTCTTGCATCCTGGATGCTGCTGCGCCCGCTGCATTGGAGACTCTATCCCCAAGAACTGGGACTTAAATACCTCCTTGGCCACTGGGTGGGGCCTATAGGACCCTGGGACAACCCTCTGACCTGCAATCAGGGGCCCGGGATGGGGAGGGCGAAGCCCTCGGGGCAAGAGAGTTTTGGGCTGTAGCGCGGGAAAGCCGTGGGGTGTGGCTGGAGGAAACACGCCTTTCGCCCGGGCGAGGTCCGGAATGGCGGGAAAGTTCCCTCCAGTGGAAGCCCGTGCCCGGGGGCCATCCAACCCCTTCCCACCACCCAGCTGCCTCCTCGGAGGTCCCCAGAAGCCTCTGGCACTCCTCTGGTACATTTTTCACGTTGTCCCCCATGGAACGGGTGAGGGCAGGGCTTGGACTCGCGGGCCATGACCCCAGTTAGCTTTGGACGGGGCTGGTTTTCCTGTGCGCTAAAAGTGGGAGGCGACGGGAGCTGACAGTTGGCCCCTGTCCCTTGTTGACGGGATGAACTGGCTCTGGTCTATGTGTCCCTGGTCAGAGTGTCCAGCACGTGGGCACAGGGTAGACCCAAGTGGAAAAGTCAAACTGGACTCCTTGCTTGTCCAGGGCCTGCTGGGGACTCAGGTCAGGGGAGAGAGTACAACTTACCATGCTCATCCTCAGGACACTTTTATTGTCATCAATGTGAGTGGCAATGAACTGGGGGATGGAATTTCAAAAGAAAAACAGCCACGAGGCCTGGTTGTTAGATTCGCCTCACACTCTGAAACCCCACCTCCTCTCTGTCAGTGACATTCTGCTGTCATCGGACATTCTTCTTCTTCTTGGGAACACACTGGTCACCAGCATGGTAGGAAGCCCTGGTGTCAACAGGGATCAGCTCCCAATGTCCTTGGTTTACCAGACGGGACAAGAGGGTCCTTCTCCCCAATGTGGAAAGGAAAATGAGTAACATCTTCCTGACTCAATGGGCAAAGGTGATTAGAGGGGCCAGACCTGGGGTTGGTGGCTGAGGAAAAGGGGAACCTGGCCTTTCCTCTTTGCAGTGTGGGTTGTTTCTGAGAAAGACTTGGTGATACCTGTCCATGTCCCTCAGCCAAAGACCATGAGGAGGACACTGAAGGTGAATCTGTTCTTTCAAGACTCCTAGGTGGCCTCACCTCCTCACAGCAAGACCCTAGTGGGCTCAGGGGTCAAGGGTCAGGGTTAATCTGGCTGACATGGCTCAGCATTCAGTGAGCAGGAAATAATCAGGGAGATCAAATTCAAAATGAAATAAAACATGCTGATATTTTCATGGAGGTCTAGCTCATACCTTGGATCTGCTACTGAATGTTCTACCCTAAAAAAGAACACAAGCCAGCAACTCCTCTCATTTAACAGGTTGACACACCTAATCATTCTGGTGACTGGGACAGCTGTCAGGGATTTGGTAGGATAGCCATTTATTGGGCCAATACAGGTGTGTATAGACCCACAAGATCACTGATACATTTTGACAGAAGTGTACATGACACTGTAGGAGAGTTTGTGGCGACGCTAAAAACGAAACAAATGGACACCACCATCAAAGGAGGAAGGAGAAACAGAACCTCAAGTGTTCAATAGGATGCAATGCTATGGAACCATCAAAAAGAATCAAACACTGACAAATGCTGCAACCTGAGTCCACCTTTCAAGATGACACGGAAGCTCATATATTGTTTGGTTCCATTCATACGAAATTTCCAGAATAAACCCAGAGACAGGGGTAGGTTAAGCTGTCAGGAACTGAGGGGAGGGAAAATTGGGAATAACTCGTGATATGCATGGAGTGTGCGCATCAGGGGACAAAAATGTACTCAAATAGATAATGTCCTTGAAGGCATGACTCTGTGGATACACAGGATAATGGTGAACTACATGCTTTCAATGGGTGAACTGTGTTGTATGGACACAGAGCAGTGCAAAGGGAAAGGAATGCTATCCTCATTTTCTTTTCTTTAAAGATTTGCATTACTTGTTCGTTTTTAGAGAGAAGGGAAGAAGGTGGAGAAAGGGAAGGCAAGAAACATCCATGTGTGGCATACTCTTGCACACCCCTCACTGGGGAAATGACCGGCAACACCAGCACATGCCCTGACTAGGAATGGAACTGGTTCTCAGGCCAGCATGCAATCCAGCTCACTGAGCCACACCGACCAGGTCTGCAATGCTCATGTTATTGTCCACTGGGTTGATGAAGATGAGAGATGTGGATTGCATCTACCAGCAGGGGCTCCAGCTGGGGGAGTGGCTTTCTCTCCCCCATGGCTGGCTGGAGGGGAGTGTGGCTCCAAAAGAAGGAAGAGGAAAGTTCAAGCTGGGCTTTGAAGACAAGAGGGTCAGGTGGAGGAATGGGCGTTAGAACCTTCTGGCCTAACAATCCTTCTTCATTTGGGCTTCCTCCCTGTGTCTCTAGACATTGGTCTCTGCTTCTTCTTTCACTCAGAGGTACAGTCCACCTCCGAACATGCCAAAATATTAAACTATATGCTATTCAAAATAATAATATAATCATGAATGAAGAGTATGAATTCTGGTACCAAAATATTTTGCTTGAAATCCTCACCTATCACTTTCTAACTATGGAAACTTTCATAGTCTCTGTTTCCTCAACTGTGAAAAGGAGAGAATAATAGTACACCCATGATTCTTTTTGTCTAGTTGAGGTAGTGGCTGCGAGAGAACCTCACTGACAAAACTGAATTGGAGTCAAGTTTTGAAAGAGGCCTAAGGGGCCATGCCAGGACCTACCTGGGAGAACCGCATTCCAGGGAGAAAGAATGTGAAATGCATATGGTCGGAGAAGGGAGGAATGTCTAGCTTGATTGAGGCCAAATGGGAATACTCAACACATTGGAGTTGAAGGAGCCAGTGATTGGGCATAAGAGGTGGAGTCAGAGAAATGAGAGGAGACCCAGTCAGCTGAAGCCATGTGGAAGCCTAAGCACTTTCTCCAAGTGACATCAGAAGTCCCTTGAGAGTCTGAGGAAGAAGCGACATGGTCTTGAGTCATGTCACTTAATCAGGATGGTCACCATGCTGAGAATAGGTGATAAAGCTGAAAGATGCAGAACAGAGAGACCAAGTAGAAGTCTAACGCAGGTGGGAAATGATGTTGGCTTGGGCCAAGTGGTAGAAATAGAGGTGGTGACAAGTGGCCAGATTCTAGACACATCAAAACATATAACTACATTATTTATTGTTGATGAACGACATCATGCAAGGTATGTTCAGAGAGAGCAGAATAGGGAAAGTGGTTTCCAGATAGGGGGCAGGGTACATGGGCAGGGCTGCAGGAAGAAAAGGGCCCACCAGGGACCCACTGATCATTGTCTTCTACTAGCTATGAAGGAGAATGTATTCGGCTCTAGAGACACAAGCCTTACTTCTTCTTCTTCTTCTTTTTAATATGCATATTTATTATTTTTTAATACATTTTATTTATTTTGCTATTACAGTTGTCCCAGTTTTCCCCCTCTTGCCCTCCTCCACATGGTACCCCCCATTCCCTCCAGCAGTGTCCCCCTTAGTTCATGTCCATGAGTCATGCATGTAAGTTCTTTGGCTTCTCCTTTACTTTATTGTCCTTAACATCACCCTGTCTAGTCTGTAACCACCAATGTGTACTTTTTTTCTCCCTTTCTCATCTAAACAAGTCACCATTTAATTACTGCCTTCTGTCAGCATCTCAAAACATATTAATACAAAGTTTCCTTTTTGTTATTTCAAAATGCCTACATTAATTCATTTGTTTAAAGAATTTCTCTTTTTAAGTAATATGAATTGCAATATTACCAAACACATGCAAAAATACATTTATTAACATACATTATTTGTACACATATTTAAAGTACATACTGGACTTTGAAGAGTTATTACAAAAAATTTAAAATGTGCCAATAGCTTACATAATTATTACATGTTAAATGATTGTATTTTAGATATATTGTAGCACGATTAAGCAGTTTTTCTTCTTTAATACTGATTTTACTCTGGAATGCTATTTTTGTGAAATATATCACAGAAATGGTGTATTGCAGAACTCCCTTTTGTGAAAGTTGTCCTAGAGACAGTGCCAAACCCATAGTAAAAAAGGAATTTGATTTTTGAGTCAGATCCTGCCCCCTCAAATAATATAACTCAACTTTATTTTAAGCCACTGGAACTACAACTTATTCTTTTTGGCATTTTCCATCTTAAATAGTAGATTTATTTATTTATTTATTTATTTAGGCTGTGTGCAGGTCTTACTTCTTTCAATACCCTCTGTTTTTCCAAGTTGAAGCCTTAGGAAATAATGGCACTTGCAGTGCTCAGCCGGTCCCCAGAGAAGAAATTATTATGTCTACTAAGTTGAGGTAAAAAAAAATTTTTCCTAGGATTTAAATAATTTTGTATAATGGTATTCTAGCTATTTTTTGAACTTGTGGTTGACTTTCTTTGTGATTCTAAACTAACCCCTGAACTATTTAAGAGTCTGTTGAGGTAGAGATTAGGTATGTTCCCATTTCAATAATAAAGTTTACTATTGCATTAATTCCTTTCCCCAAACATCCCCAGTTTGGGGGCCTTCATAACTGGAAATGTGTATTTACGCAATCTATTTGAAAGGAATCTCATCTAATTTACATGTTAATATGAGAATATATATTGTCTATGTACACAAATCATGTAGTTTAGCAGTTTGCAACTTCCATCCGAATTCGTCTTCATTCTCAGAATCTTTTCTAACCTAAAGATTGACTGATTTCGTAACACATGCATGACCACTTGGTTGCTCTTTAAAACATAAATTGCTAACAAAATCTATATATTACACACCCACAAATATGCACATAACAGTGAATGAGAAAGATAGCATGTCTCCTATGTAATATACATCCACATTTTCTTACTTTTTTCTTCTTCCTTAACTGCATTCGATTTTTCTGAGTTATCAGAACATGATTTTCCCATATTGTGAAATAATTCCAATCTAGGAAAACTTAACCTGCAGTAATGCTGGTATAATATACAAAATTATACGTTATTTAGTAAAATCTATTTATAACAAGATCATTCTAAAGCATTCATAAATTAAAGTTGGTTCTTATCCAACTTTGATTGGTGCATTTAATACATTTACCTTTAAGAGTATTATTGATAGGTACTTATTCATTATCTATTTTTTCCTTTGTACCTGTGTTCCTATCTGTCTGTTTCTTCATCTTCTTAAAGCAGACCCTTTAGCATCTCTTGCAATGCTGGTTTGGTGGAGATGTATTCTTTTAGACTTTTTTTGTCTGGGAAACTCCTTCTTTCACCTTCCATTTTGAATGAGAGCCTTGCTGGGTAGAGTATTCTTGGTTGCAGGCCTTTGTTTTTCATTGCTTGAAATATTTTTTGCCATTCCCTTCTAGCTTGTTGTGTTACTGTTGAGAAATCAGCTGATAATCTTATAGAAGCCCCCTTGTGTGTTATTAGCTGTTTCTCTCTTGCTGTTTTTAGGATTCTCTCCTTGTCTTTGAAATTTGCCATTTTCATGATGATGTGTCTTGGAGTGGGCCTGTTTGGGTTCATCTTCCTTGGGACCCTCTGTGCTTCCTGAACTTGCATGCCTTTTTTTTCTCCTCAAGTTAGGGAAGTTTTCTGTCATTACTGTTTCAAACAGATTTTCCATCCCTTGCTCCTCCTCTTCTCCTTCTGGTATCCCTATGATATAGGTGTTATTACATTTCATGTTGTCCTGCAGCTCTCTTAAAACCTCTTCATTCATTTTTAGTCTTTTTTCATTTTGTTGCATTGCCTGGGAATTTTTTTCTACATTGACCTCCAGCTTGATGATCTGATCCTCTGCTTTCTCTCGCCTGCTTTTGATTGCATTCTTCATTTCCTCCTGGTTCTTACTGATGCTTTTTATGTCCTTTTTAATGCTTGTGTAGGTCTCAGTAAGTTCCTTGTAGCTTACCTGGATTTGTTTGTAGTTTTCTTTGAGCTTGATGAGCTCATTAAATTTCTCTATCATCATTATTTTGAATTCCTTCTCTGATAGGGTGCTTGCCTCTATTTCATTTTGCACTCTTCCTTCTTTCCACTTGGTGAGGGTTTATTTCTTTGTTCCCCCATTTTAGATGGCTCATGTTTATTTCTGCTTCTTAGATTGGTCTGCTTTGACTTACTGTCTTAGTGGTGTGACCTTCTGCGGTGTAGAGGTGCACTTTGTTTACTTCCTGGATCTGTGCATGAAATTATTATCTTTCATTTGGGGATGGAGGATGGGGGAGGAGCTCCAACCAACTGAACCACCTGACCAATGCAGATCATGGCTGGCAGTGAGAACTACCTGTATTTTTAGATAATTTCGAAATCCTCCGAAGTGTATACGCCTGCTCCTCCATCTGCATGCCCAGGAGCCCTACTTATTCTTTTTTTTTTGGTTCTAAAGTAAAAATTTATTCAGTTGTTTACGACACAGTACACAAGAGGCAATGTGTTTCATATCATAGATTTCATTTCCAACTCCTTGGAATGGTCATTTCTTTGGCTAAAATGAGGGACTAGATGGGAAAGCCAGGTAATGCTTGGGCTACTGAAAAAAAGTTGGGGCAGGAGCAATGCTAACATCATCCTCACAGGGATGGGCACAGGGGGCTGTTAGTTGCAAGCTGAGTTTCTAGAATCATTAGCTGGAAGCACGGGAGCACCAGTCCTGATGCTTATGCCGTTGAGGGCCTCAGTCATCCCCACCGCACAGGTATAGCAGCGCTTTCTGGTAGTCGCCCTTCGTGTCTTGCTGGATGTAATAGTACAGGGACTTGCTGTACTTTTTCTTGAATTCAGACCTGATTTTCAGCATGTCCACTTCACTGCGGGAGACCATGATTCTGATCAGGACCTTATCACGTGTCCCCTTGCCCTTCATGGAGTCATAGAGTCGGTCAGCAAAATACAGGGGCTTGTTCTGGATACACTGGACCAGGTTCAGGAAAGCATTTTCCAGGTCTCCCTTGACCTCCTTCTTAATTCTCTCCAGCATGTCATAAGGGCTGTAGCTCTTGTACCTTTCAAATATTTTCTGGAGGTGACACACGCTTCGCTCGGTCATGATGTTGATCCACTTGGGAACATCAGTTCCTTTCCTCTTTACTCCAGCATCGTAGAGATCCCGGGCATCTTGGTCAATCAGTTCATAATCAATGACAGAGCCATCTTCTGCTCTTCTACCCTTTGCGAGGGCGACCATCAGCTTGCGGAAGTCACCAGATGTGTCGGAAATAATGTCCTTCTCCAGGTCAGTCTTGTACATTTCCTTGTAGACTCTGTTAATTTCCTGCAGCTCCTGGTTGGTCCTTGAGCAGATGATCTCAATGAGAGAGTCCTCGTCAGTCCCCAGCCCCTTCATGGAGGCCTTCAGCTCAGAAGCATTGTACTGAGCAGGTGTCTTCAAGAGGCCCAAGATCACAGTCTCCAGGTGGCCGGACAAGGCTGACTTTAGCGCTGATGGAAGTTCCTTTTTGGTCCTTCTCTGGTAGGCGAAGGCAATATCTTGTCTCTGTTCATTGCTTCGGTTAGTCAGAATGTTGACGATGGTGACCTCACCCAAGCTTTTGATCTTGATGGCCGTTTCAATGTTCAGAGCATCCCGGTCAGCATCAAAGTTGGTGTAGGCTTTGACTGACCCGTACGCATTTGCTCGTGTAGAGTGATCACCCTCCAAGCTGAGCTTGCACAGAATTTCATGAACAGTAGACATTTTGAAAGGAGCTGGGCCGGGTGCTGAGAGCCGCGCGAGTCCCCAGATGCAAAACCTGCATGTCCAGGAGCCCTACTTCTTATCTGAGTCTCTGTTTGGTTTGTCAGGCACTGCTGGGTACTGCAGACATCACTTCACAGGTGCCCAAGTGGAAGTCTTTGACAACATATTCCAGCAGAAGATGGCAGATCTTCCTCGAGAGCTGTCCCCATGGGAATCATGGTCAGAGATGGCCACACCTTGGAGAGATAAATGTTTGTTTTCCTGTCATGAACTGACTGGCAGTGATGGCATCAAACCTGTTATTGCATCCTAGAGCTTGGATGATCAAATCTCAGAACTTTGACTTCCTGATGGTTAAGAATTATCAGGCTATCTCTAGCTCACTGTATGGCATCCACACTTAAAAAAAAATATTTCATATATGCGGGATGATACAAAAATAAAAGAAGTGTTACCCAAATTTCTGCCAAAATATTTGTTACAAAAATGGGAAGTAGTCCCTGGCTGGTTGCACAGTGGATAAGGCGTCAGCCTGCCAACCCAAAAATCGCTGGTTTGATTCCCCAGCCAGGGTATATAACCAGGTTGCAAGCCAGGTCTCCAGCCAGGTCTGCAGCTGGAAGCAGGTGAAAGGCAGCCATACACTGATGTCTCTCTCCCTCTTTGCCTCTCCCCATTCCCCTCTCTCTGAAAAATAATAAAAAATCTTAAAAAATAAAAAAATGAGAAGTAAAATGAGAGAAACAGTGAAGACTTCTATTTCTTGCATTACATCATCCCAAGTTTTTAGAACAGAGTTTATTTGTTCATTTTAGAGAGAGGGGAAAGGAGGGAGAAAGGGTGGGAGAGAAACATAGACGTGAGAGGGACACGTTGATTGATTGCCTCTTGCATGACCCCAACTGGGGACATAGCCCCCAACTCAATTTGTGCCCTGACTGGGAATTGAATCGAACAGGTGACCTTTTTTGAATTCCCAGGCCAGCAATCCATCCCCAGCCAGGGCCCAATTTTGGATTACTATGATGTTGCTGTCTATAATGCCCCACCTCGAATGATTCCCTCGCTGGGTGATGTTGAACCATGAACAATATATGATATTTATGGACCCTTTAAAACTTAGGTAAATGGTGTACTATAGGATACATTCATCAACTAACAGTCTTCCATCATATTGGGTGTTCACATGCATGTCGATTATATAAGTCATTCAGTATTGCATATTGTGACAGAATTCAGTGAGCCAGTCCACAGTGTGTGAATCTCAGTTCCTTCCCTAACAATTGTTCTCAATTTCAAGCACTGCATTGGTCTGATAGGTGATCTATCCTGGGAAATCTTTGGGACATGAGGGAATAAAGGAAATGTGGTCTATCCAACCATGGAGGACTATCAGCCTTAAGGCAGTTCTGCCATTTGGGACAACGTGAATGAAACTGGTAGATGATATGCTAAGTGAAAGAAGCCAGAAACAAGGACAAATAGCACATAATTTCATTTGATGAGCAACCTCAAATAGCCTAGCTCATAGGAAGAGAATGGATTGTTGGTTGCCCAGTGCTGGGGGGGGGGGGAGGAAATGGAGGTTGCTGTTCAATGGGTGCAAAGTTCCAGTAATACAAGATGAGTGACTTGTAGGAAACAGCTATAAAGTTGTAGTCAGATGGTATCCATAGTTGATGATGCTGTATTGCACATCTAAAATTTGTTAAGATGGTGGATCTCATGTTAAGTGTTTGTGCCCAGAGCATTTTATGGAGGGACTGTACCAGAATTGACTTTATTCTTTACAGCCTTGATGGGCTGTTGGGAAGTTTCTAATTTACGCTATAATTCTTCATATGCCTTTGGGTGGGTTTTCTGAACCTCTCCTGGTGAAACTTGCTGTTGGGTGTGTGCCCAGGACTGGAAATGCAGGTTCCAAACCTGTGTGAGCACCAGCATTCAGCTGGTATTCCAAAGAGTTTGTTCCTATTTAAATTCCCTCCAGCCCTAGTTCTAAACCCTTACCAAATGAGCATTCCCTAGTCTTTTGGTTTGACCTTTGAATTATGCAAACAGAAACCAATATAATGTTACCTCCTTGCCTTTTCTTCCACTTGAAGGCCCAGCATCTCCCCCTTTCCGATCCTGCCTTTCCAGGCTCTGCAGTGGTACTAGGTTGGTGCCTCTGGTGACCTGGTGGCGTTACTACAGGTAATGGTCTCAAGGTCACTCCCAGTCCTAGGGGTGCTTCAGAAAAAAGCTCATCTTTGATGTGACCCACATGCATCTCTTGCATGTTGTTCACTGTCACAACAATTTTCTATCTCTACTCGTTTAGGGTTATCTCCTGTTAGGCATATTATTTAGCAGAATTTCAACACCAGAGGCAAAAGATGGTGTTCAATTATTTACTGTATTTATTTACTATACAAGTAGGGATATCCAAGATGGAAGCATACATAGTCATGCTGCACCTTCTCCCACAACCAAAAGCAATACATCTCCGTGAAAACTAGAGACAGCCAGAAATCCCTGAACACAGGACTCCCGGGAAATCCAACAAATAAAAGGTAGAAAATAGAAACACTCATTCAGCCAGGTTGGAGGGGCAGAGCTGGAACACAGGGCAAGCTGTTAGGTCAGCTCTTGGCTGCTCACTTGGAGAGTCTGCTTTGGGGGTTGGTATTGAGCACCTGCCTGTGAACCAATGGTTCCATCAGACCACACGTTGATCTTTCTCTCCCTCTCTTCTCCTTTCTCTAAAAATAGGTCACTAAGATACCTAAGGAAAGCTAAAGGATGCCATATTTTGATAAGCGTTCTTTTAGCTAATCAAATATTAAAGCATAAGGTTTCCTTTAATTTTCATAAGCAAAGGGACTGTGTTTGATGTTCCCTTTAGTTTTGGGGGCTGTGGAAGGCTGGATGGAGCCCAGGGGCAAGGACAGGCTGGAAGTGTGCCCATGTGTGCAGTGGGGGTCCATGTTTCCAGGTGAGAGCCCAGGTCCAGCCACTGTTGGGACTTCATTGAGTCTGACCAGCTTCCCTCTAGGGCTACATGTGAAGGGTGTCCCTGGTTGGGGCCTGTTGGGGAGCCCAACTCATGGAGACAGGGAAGGACCCCCACCATTGAGAGCAGTTGTTTGCCGAATTTTCTCTCTAACCCTTCCTACCTTTCTAGACTTACCTGTTGCAAGTGGTTTCAATTGTGTTGAGTTTTACACGTGAATGAGACTGTTCTTTACTTTTGTTCTTTATTTTTTCATTTCCAATCCCCCCATGCTATGTGCCATTGGAATTTTTTGTCTCTATCCGTTTTGTTCACCACCTCAGCTCTCATTTGCTTTACAAGTCTGACAGCCCATTGCTTCCAGGGCCAGAGGAGGGTGGAGGTGGTGTCAGCGTCCCAACCCAGCAGCCCCCACCAGCCAGAGGCACTGGACTATGCTTGCGTGGTTGTCTTAAGCTCCATAAAGTTCAGCGACTGAAATCAGAAACTTCTGAGTGTGGTTTTGGGGCTTTGGCTGATAATCTGTTAGGAAACAAGAAAAATTCTGGGCCTCATTGGGGAGAAGGAATGCCGTCAGCTTCTGCCCCTCCTGCCCCAAATTGGATATATGTTAATAAAAACCTGTTTTGTTTAACAAAAATGTTTGTGTCATGTGGAGACAGGTGACCAGCGGCCAAACCCCATGTTGCAAGGTTCCCGTGTGTTCCAGAGTTCCAAGGTCTTTGAATCCAGGTTTTAGTCACTGAAGAAATTTTGGACCACACATATGATCAATCACCATTGAGTCATTATTAATTCATCCAAAGTAGCTGAGTGTTAGTTACACCTTGTTGCCTGAGCTGGTTGCAGGTGGAGAGTGAGGAGTGGGAAGGCAAAGTCTTTGTTTTCTTATTGCCAGTGGGTGTGACACCCAGGCATCAGGAAGCAAATAGGCCATTTGAAGTCCAGTGCAGGGAGGTGGGGATCAGTCTCCTGAGGGAGATGTCTGGGTGTTTCTGTCACTGACTCTGATTGTTAAGGCAGGTAATTTGGTTCTGGAGTAAAAACCAATACATTTTCCATTTTCTGTCACACTCCTTCCTGAATCTCTCCCCCTGAGCTGAGAAGGCCTAAGAGGAAAGGATGTGAACCAGAGGTTGACCTAGGGACCCAGAGACCCCTAATAACGTCCCAGAGTGAAGGAGAAGGTGGGACTATGGCTGCAGGCAGACTTGGAGTAACTCAGATGGAAGTGGGACTCAAATCTGTGAAAATTTGAGTTTCATATTCATAGTTAATAACCTGAATATCAAGGTTTGTTAAAAGGTATTGTTTCAGAAACTGTAGGAAAGACCCACCTAGATTTCAGCTAAGAAGCTTAGTAATCAATGAGGACTGAAAACAAGGAAGATGGTATCTGAACCATTATTTTCCAGGGTAAGATGACCACCTTCCAGGACAGAAATGAGAATATATTGCTAATTTTATCATATTAATTTCCCCCCTGACTTCCAAATCCCTTACCTACACCTTTCTTCTCCTTTTAAAATGGGTCTGTTTATAATGGAATGTGAGACAGCCTCATAGGGTACAAACCTGCTGTTCTCTCAGATCACCAACCATCTGACTAAAGCTCCCTGAATCCATAAAGAATCAATCCCCATCTCTGCTAACTGGGTCTGGTAGGTGACAGGTAACAAGGAACACCATGGTCTCCAGTTTCATAATCAACACCTTGGTTTCCATGGTGCCAAGCCCTCTCTTCACTCTTCTCACCAGAAGCAGAAAATGAGCCCTAATGAATGTTCATGGTTTCCCATGTTATCAAACAAAAAGGGATCTGACTGCCTGCCACCACAAAAGCCAAAGGGGAGAGGCAGAAGCCTGTGAGAATGAAAGGGGTCTGTGTTCCTATGTTGCAGGATCTGGGAGAATGGCAGATTCCTGTCTCAAAGCCCTTCTCCAGCCATTCTCTGCAAGACCAAAATAAAATCAGTGTCCAGATTGCTGTCCCCATTTCAAGTACTGTCCTTTGGGACCTTCAGGGGGCCGCTCAGCTGTTGGTCATTCAGGTAGCTAATCTTGATCCTTGCTGCTTGTCTGGCTTCAGGCTTCCTCTTGGAGTCTGCATGTGGAGCCAGCAGGGCCCTGGCCATGAGCCTGCTGGGGCTACAGGTTGCTTGCTCCTTGGGGGTAGAGTGCACGGGGGCACCAGTGCAGGATTCTTCCTCAGGTGGGCAAAGGAAAGAGAGATAAAGACTCCATCCTTCAGATGATGAGCCACGTCATTGGGAAGGTCATGAGGCCTGTGGAATAGACAGGCCAGATGACTGTCCTAGAGCAGGTCCCAAGCAGGGAGTGAGCAGGAGTAAAGAACTGTTTGTTTGTGTCCCCGGGACTATACCACTCCAGATGTGGGATGGGCCCTGTGCTCTCTCAGAATGACTATTTCACTTCCTCAACTACTACATGCTTGGCTGGGCCACATACCGACAAATCCCTTCTGTCCCCAAGGCTAGATTGACAGGCCTCTTTGGTCCAGCTCCCCCTGTTGCCATTCTGAGTGCTATGGGGCAAGTGCCTGCCTTCCCCTGTCCCCACCCCTCATCTGGTGCAGGGAGGGTGTAGGAAGCTTTTTTCCTCTAAGGAAGTGATAATCCTGCTATCCTTGAGCCTACTTAATGTGAGAACCTCCCCATGCCCCCTCCTTAGCCAGGGGCAGAAAGAGGGTTGAGGTTGAGAGAGGAACTCCCATGGCACATGGTCAACCCTGGACCCCCACCCCCACCAGGCCCTAGTTGCCCTGTTGCCTGACATTGCAGGCCCACCAGCAGCCTAATACAGAGCCCTGGAAATGCCAAACGACCCCTCAGTCAGTGGGGAGGGCAGCTTCAGCAGGAGGGATGGGATCTACAGGCAGGAATAGGACCTCCACACCAGGGGCTCAGTGTCCAGAAAACAAGCTCTTGGTTACCCCAGCAGCGCTGCCTCAGGCCAGCAGGACTGATGTTTGGCCCCTTGGCATTGCAAAGACCATCTCCATGGGGCACCGCCTTTCCGTTCTCCCACGCTGCTCCCAGTGGCTACGAGCAAAGCTTTCTTGGTCTTGTCAGGACACACTCAGCTCCCAGCTGTCAGCTTGTCCCGGGGTCTTGAGGAGGTGGGTCTGGAGAACAAGGGGGAAGGCGACCAAAATCTGATAACAGCATGAATCTCCACTGGAAGCCCCACCTGAGCTCTTGGTCAGGGAAGGCAGACAAGGCCAGAGGCAGCAGAAAACCCAGCCTTGGCCAGTCAGAGGCTGGAGAGACAAACCCACAGCTCCTGCACTGATGGTCTCTGGCCCACACAGAAGGCCCTTGAGGGCCTGTTGTCACTGTCTGGGTAAGAGGCAGCAGTGCCTCAAGAGGTTCAGTTTGCCACCTGGGTGATGTTTGGGTGACCTACAGTCCTGGGTGTCTAGGGCTGTGGCCATTCCTGGGACACAGACTTTCAGGTTAAATCCAGCACATTCCAGGGACAAATATGCATGAAGTGGCCACTGCAGGTTAGTTAGGGACTCTGGCAAATGGCCTCTCTCTTCAGTGTGAGGATCTTTCTCTGACTGCACCCCTCTGGGAAGAACAGTGTCCTGCTGGACTTTGGCCCAGGTCCCTGCTTCTAGCTGACCGCGCTCAGGATGCACAGCTGCTCTCTGACTCCCGGGATGCTCACGGGTCCCCAGTTCCCCACCTGGACAAATGGCACACAGGCTGCTTCATGGCAGAGGTGCTTGACCTCAGAGCAAACACCTGTGGGAAGGAGTGTTACTTATTCCTCTCTCCTTCAGAGATGGCTGGCAGGCACCTCAATTCAACACCATGGCACCCACATATTCAGAAAAGGCTCCCGGACCTGGTCAGACAGAGGGGCTGTGTGTTACTTCAGCTGTGTTTGCTTGCCAGCCCTTGGGCTTGCCTGGAACACATGGGAACTGGCTTGTTTCAGGGCAGTAGAGTGTGTGGTCTGGGGCCCGGCACCACCCCAGCCCCAGCACAACCTCCTGTTTAGCTGAGTGGTCCAGGCAACCACTGCTGATGGGACTCCACATGTCTGCTCCTTATTTTCTCCAGCATGGTGTATGTTCTCCTCATCTGACTTCTAGGGGCCTCCAATGGGAAACAGACCACCTTGCTGTAAAGGGGGCTCTGCCCAATCAATTCAGCCTCACTGTCCTGAGCAATGGTGCTGCATGTTACGGTCTTTCTTCATAGCCAGACTCGAACACACACCCCTGAGTTGCACACACATTCACACACTCAGATATGTATCTAGACTGTTAACATACAAACACACATATCCACATACACACCCAACAACATATTCAAACCCAGAAATATTCAGAGGTGTGCAGGAGAATGTGAGCACACACATGCACACCCCCCCCCCCTTCACACACACACACACATGTTTATGGTTTTATGGACACAGTCAAAAAAACACAGTCATGCCCAGAGACACGGGTCTTTATAATGCAGACCAATCACACAGATGGGTAGGGAGGTCTAAAGTCAGAAAAGAGCACAAACTGATCCAAACACATACAGCTAAACACTGACAGGCACACACTGACCCACCAGAGACCCAGTGCAGCCCCACCACCTCATATCTCTTATATCACTTCCTATCCATCCCTGTGGCCCCCAAATATATCAAGAACCCTTAGCAGGAAAGGTGGTGGCAGGATGTTCAAGAGGGTCCCTGGGAGAGGATGGAACCAGGGTGCTAGCAACTTAGTGTCACCCTCTTCTGCAAGGCACAGTCTTCAGACTTGTTTGCTGTCCACAACACAGGGCAAAGCCTCCAGACTATCCCAATACTTGGGGATGCCACTGAGGAATTAAAAAATATTCATGTATCTTATCTTCAGAAAATAATTCATCTAAAAGGCTTTCACAAAGTCCCAAACTCAATGAAAACTATTAAGGAATAAATCCTATAGAGAATGATATGTGAAAAATGGAAAACAGTTCCTACAGAATTGAAACATAAGGTCAATTTTGATGTAGCCTGTATAGATGAATTATAATGGGCTTTTATCTATGTGCAATACTAAATAAGCTATAACAGAACTTTGAGAAAATAAATTTGGATGGAATTTATTACTATGATTGCAACTATGCTAATAAACAAGCATCGGTCAACTCAGTGGGAATTACACAGGAAAGGAAAGGAGGTAAGAGGAAACTGATATGGTGGGGAATTCTCTTTTTCAATACCTCTGTGAAATGGGCAAATAAAAATTGATACAACCGTATAGGTAGGTGCGTTGTAATCAAAATCAGAGAACTGATGATTACCTCACCCATTTAATAGGTTTTGTGTCGAAGCAGAATGAGTCACATTTCCTGAGTTCAAAACCAAAAACACAGTCTTATATATGACATTTCACTCCTTTAAATTCTATCTTTTAGTTCAGTGATCAAAAATGCTGATGCAGGTAGAACCAAGATGGCTGAGGAGTCAATGGAGCTACATCAATCTCCTTTCAGGACTGATATGGAATGAAAACTTAATTGGGAATGAATCATCCAGAATAGCCAACAGAACACCAGATGAAGAGAAGCATTATAACCACAGAAGAGGCCACTTCATCACAATGTGACTGGTAGGAAGTGCGGAGACTTAAGAGGCCTGGCTGGGCCCCCATGGGTGGCAGCTGAAGGGCCGGGAGCTGGAGGTTCCAACCTGAGTAGATTGGGTTCAAAACCCTCAGCTGGGTTTTCCAGCCTACAGCCACACAGCTGAGCGTCAAACAGCATCCAACTCCAAAAAGTAAAAAGCTGTGGGGTTTGCTAGTCTGAGATGGCTAGAGGCAGAGAACTACTAAAGTGTCCAAGCACTTGGGACCCATTTACCCCGGTCTCCAGTAGAGGGGAGGGCAGAGTGGACTGGAGATGCTTTAGGAGAGTTTGGGGCAGTGGCTTTGAGGAGAGAAATGAGGGAGCAGCCACCCAGATCCTAGTACTGACTCCTCCCCCAAACCACAGGCACTCTACTGCAAGCAGCATCTGCCTGAAGGGACATTATAGGCCCATTCCTAGGAAGAAATCTGTGCTACCCTGAGGCAGGCATCCAAAGAAAAACTGATTGGATTAAAAACTAAATTAACCATCCCTGCCCAGAGGTGCCTCAGATCAAAGATCTGAGATCACCCATAGATCACAGATTCATTAGAATAACAAGTGAATTGATTGGCAAGGCCTTACAGTATGTTAGGCCTAAGATCTGACCACTGATTGATTGGATTAACACTGAATTAATCAGTCTGGCCTAACAATGCCTAAAGCAACATCTAATCTCAGATTGAATGGATTAAAAACGGAATTGATTGTCCGGGCGGAGCAGTAATTAGGCTTGAGCCAGGACTACAGATTGATTGCATTACAAGGGAATTCATCTGCCCTGCACTGCAGTGCCTACACCTGAGAGCTGATTACAGAATAATTGGATTAAAAACTGAAGGACACAGGTCTTAAGACAGTGGATCTCTGATTGGATTCAACAGGCTGACTAGGCCTAGAGTGGGGAATGATCTGAGTCACCAGTGGTGGATCCAGGAGTTAAAGAATGTGTACCTCTACATGACAGCAGATCACACCACAAAGACAGGAATTCAAAACAGTCCAATCTAAGAAGCAAAAATAAACCGGAAGAGTCCCCTAAAATGGGATAAAAAAGAAACAGTCCATCAGTGCAAGGAAAGGAGGAATCACCAGAGAGACTGCTAAATGCAAGAGACCAAGGCCAACTATCAGATATGAAATTCAAAATAATGATGAGAGGCTCAATGAGCTCAGTGAGCTCAATGCAAACTACAAGCAACTACAGAAATGCTACAAGGAACTTACTGAGAATGACAGCAGAATCTAAAAGGACATAAAAAATATCAATAGCCCTGGCTGGTAGCACAGTGGATAAGGTGCTGGCCTGTGAACCCAAAGGTCGCAGGTTCGATTTCCCAGTCAGGGCACATAACAAGGTTGTAAACCAGGTCACCAGTCAGGTCTGTGGCTGGAGGCAGGTGAAAAGCAACCATACATTGATGTCTCTCTCCCTCTCTGCCTCTCTCCCTTCCCCTCTTTCTAAAAATGATGAAATAAAATCTTAAAACAAAAAATATCAATAAAAGCCAGAAGGAAATGAAGAATATAATTTTGGAACTGTAGAATACAGTAGAAGGAATCAAAAGCAGGCTAGAGGAAGCACGGGATCATATCAGTGAGCTGGAGAATAACATAGAAAAAAATTCCCATACAGTACAACAAAATGAAAAGACTGAAAAAGCAGGTTTTAAAAGAGGTGCAGGACAACATGAAGCCAAATAATATCCATATCCAGAAGGAGAAGAAGAGAAGCAAGGGATAGAAAATGTGTTTGAAAAAATAATGAAAGAAAACTTCCCTAATTTGATGAGCAGGAACATCACTCAAGTTCAGGAAACACAGAGGATCCCAATGAAGAGGAACCCAAACAGGCCCACTCCAAGACACTTCATAATTAAAATGGCACATTTCAAAGACAAGAAGGGAATCCCAAAAGCAGCAAGAGAGGAACAGATAATAACATATAAGAACGCTCAAATGGTAATCCGCTGATTTCTCAACAGACGTGCTACAAGCCAGAAAGGGGTGACAAAAAATTGGCCAAGCAATGAAAAACAAAGACCTGCAACCAATACTGCTCTACCCAGCAAGCTCTTGTTCAAAAGGAAAGGTGAAATAAAGACTTTCTCAGAAAACAGAAGGCTAAAAGAATATATCTCCACCAAACCAGCATTACAAGAGATGCAAAAGGATGCATGAAAGCGATGAAGAAACAGATAACACAGGTCCAAGATAGAGAAATGTCAATGAATAAGTTACAGTCAAAAAGAATCTGAAATATAAACAGATGAAATGCACCAATCACAAGTCATAGGGTAGCTGAGTAGATCAGAAAACATGACCCACATATATACTTTCTACAAGAGAGCCACTTTAGAACAAAAGATCAACACAGGCTGAAAGTGAAGGGATGAGAAAAGACGGTTCAAGTAAATGGACACACGAGAAAGGCTGGGGTGGAAATACTTGCATCAGACAAAATAGAGTTCATAACGAAGGCTATAAAAAGAGACAAAGAAGGACATGTCTTTATACTTAAGAGAACAATCCAACAAGAAGATATAACCCTTGTAATATACACCCAACAGTGGTGCACCTAAAGATATAAGGAAGTTTTGGAGCCCTTCCAGAAAGACATCAACAGCAACACATTAATAGTAGGGAATTTTAATACCCCGTTATCAACAATGGACAGACCTTCCAAACAAATAAAACATCAAGGATATTGTGGCATTGAACAACACTCTACATGAAATGGACTTAAGTGATATACACTGAACTCTTCATCCCAAACATGCAAAATACACATTCTTTTCAAATGCACATGGAACATTCTCAAAGACAGACCACATAGTAGAACACAAGGAAAGCCTCTCCAAAATCAAGAACCTTGAAATCACACCAAGCATCTTCTCAGATCACAATGGCTTCAAAGCAGAATCCAACCTCAAGAAAAAACCCCCAAAACATTCTAATTCATGGAGACTGAATACCCAGCTATTAAGTAAAGAATGGGTTAACAAGGAGATCAAAGAAGAAATCCAAAACATTTCTGGAACAAATGAAAGTGAATATGTGACAGCCCAAAACCTGTTGGACACAGCAAAAGCAGCCCTGAGAGGGAAGTTCATAACAATACAGGCCTACCTACAAAGGATAGAAGAATCTCCAATAAACAACCGAACCATAAAGGTATAAGAACTAGAGGAGTAACAACAAATGAAGCCCAGAGCAAGGCTAATTGGGGCTCCGCTTGTTTACTCGTCCAAACCGTGTCCCCCACGGGCCTGCCACATGCACCCGGGGTCTGAAGGGGACTTTCATTGGGGACAGACACACTCGGGGACTCATTATCCCCAACTCCAGGTCTCCTGAACTACCTGTAGCCCCCTCACACTGCACCGCATGGGCAGAGATGGGGGAGTGAGTAGGAAGTCAGGATGGATGTCCATGATAGATTTAAAAAATTAACAATGTTTCCGTCCTGTCCTCCTAACCCTATAACTGATGTTTCCTGCACAGCCCAGGACCCTTACCCTCCCTTCCCTCACCCCTTCCCTCTGCTCAGGTGTGTCCATCTCTGCTCCCCTGGTGGCCATCCTGGCTCCTGCATCTCCCACAGCAGCTTCTCTGACCCTGTCCTGACCCCATTTAGCAAATGCTCCAATCCTCTTAGAAGAGGCCTGTGTTGGCAGAGGAGTGAGAAAATGCGATCAGACTTGGAGGAGGCGGGACAAGTGACAGGCTCAGGTTCTCTAGAGCAAATTACACAGGTCCACATCTTTACCATGGATGCCATGGAGACCAATGGATCTGCAAGGATCACCATGGAAACCACGCAAGATGGACCACTACGGGTCCTAGGGCTCATGGTAGGTACCAGCAAGGTCAGCAGCAAACCCATGGCCATGTGACTGATGGTGTAAAATAAACTTTATTTATTTATTTATTTATTTATTTGTTGCATTTTGCTATAGCTACCAACAAAATTTTTTTTCCTCGGGCAAAACCCTGGAAAACAGACATGGGAAAGTTAAGACCTGAGCTCAGGGGTAATTCCAGGTGATTTTAATGAGGATGATCCAGGCAATGCCTGGGCTTGTGAGGGGAGTTGGGGAGGGCTCTTCCTGGGAAACAGTCAACTCCCAGGCTCAGCAAGAGGGAGAGGGTGCTAGGGCAATAGGTGATGTGGAACTGTGAGGAGAAATAAGGAAGGGATCCCATTCCACTTCATCCTGTCATGTCCTCCTGGACAGTCAGGAAAACTGCCACCTGTCTCCATTCTTTCAAACATGAATCTCATATCCACTCACTCCTAGTCCTTGGGTACCTGGAGGATGCCAGCAGCACCACACTCCCTCCTGCCTACCCAGAATGTGAATCTCAATCTCTTCTCCTCCCTCCTGCCCCAGGATGTCCCCAAGGACTCCCCCACCTCAGCTGCCCCTCCTGGGAATAGATGGACAATTCCATGATTTCTTCCTGCCCTTCCTACTCTGTTAGGGGTTGTTGTTTCAATGATGTTTGTGTGGGATTTTCATGGCATCTTGGGGCCTGTCTCCCCCACCTCTCCCCCCACACTCCCCTCTAGACACTGTCTTACGAGTACCTCCTCACCACCAAATCTGATCTAATTCTCTCCCTGTTCTGCTGAGACTGACATGGCCTAAGAGTATGGGAGTTTTTGCTAAACCGGACCAGGACAGGGTTAGAGAATTGCCCGTGACAGACTCAGGGGGTAGGGTGACCAGCGGGGGGTGGGGTGGGGGTGGATAAAACCAGTGGGAGATGAAGACAGAGGAGGAGAGGGAGGAAGTGATGGGTGCTCCTACCATGCTGGGGCTGGGGTACTGAAGGAGGGGGCCAACTTGCAAGCTTTGCAGAAAGAGTGTGTACAAGAGAACCATGCATTGTAATGATTCTCAAATTGTCATGTCCAGAATAATGTCCAAATAACGTATTAGAACTTGAACCAATAGAGCCAGGACCTGGGCTCAAAACAACAGAATGAACTAATAACAAAATAATATGTCAACGGAGCCCTAAAACAGGACCGATTTTTAAATACCACCCCAATTGTCAGGCAATAATAAAGTTCGAAAACTCAGACTACACAAGTATGTACCTAAGAATGTGGTGATGAAAGAAATGACACTTTGGCTCCGGCTGCTGGGCTCTCGGGATGGAGCACCGGCCTATGAACCAACGGGTCACTGGTTCAAGTGCCAATCAGGGCACACGCCTGTATTGCAGGCCAGGTACCCAGTTGAGGGCATGGAGGAAAGAAAGGCGGTCACACGCTAATGTCTCTCTCCTTCTCTATGTTCCCTGCTTCCCCTCCCTCCAGAAAGAAATAAAATATCTTTAGAAGCTAAAATTAAATAATGACCTTTCGTAGAGAACCTTTGTAAATACCTATCTACTTAGACTGTGAAGCTTTGTAGTGCATAACATGTCAGTTATCCCCTCAAACATTGCTGGGTTTAATGCAACTCAAATTACTTTATTAATAAGGATGGTCTAGGTCATTTGGGAAGTTCAGGGGAGTCCCACCCAATGTGAACATCCATCCAGAGCAGCAATTCTGCTCCTAGACATGAAACCCACAGAAATGTCCCATGCACCCTGAAGAACAACGCTGCAGGGACTTCAGCGCAACAAACAGTGACCACACCATGAACACAGATGACACTTTTGAAGTTGGAAAAATGGAGGAGTGTTCACCCTGACAACACCCAAGAGCCTCCATTTGTCACACCCCCCAGCCCCACACCACTGGCCAAAGACATTGCAGCAGAGCTAGTTCCACAGACCCCTGTCTGCCTTGGGACTCACAGCCAGGGCTCTTGGGGTGAGAGCAGCTCTGGGAAACAAAGGACCCCGTAAGGGCCTGTGGAGAAACGGGAATCATTCAGGTGATATGGCCAGACAGGGGATAATGCTGGAGATGGAGCTGGTGCTGGTCCATCCAGGGGCATGTTCTGGACCTCCTGAGCTGGAGCCGGTGCAGCTGGAACCATGTTCTGGGTGCCCTTAGCAAGTTCCTGCCAGGCCTGGCTGTTGCTGGATACACTGGGTTCTGCTGCAGGGACTCCTCCGAAGGTGCTGTGGGGACTGGCACTGCCACCACCTGAGTCTCCGGAAAACTCAGGGCCCCCAGGGAACATGGCGCTGTCAGAGAACATGAGGTCCACAGAGACAGGAGCAGGGGCACAGTCTCCAGTGCCCTGGGACCCAGTGCCGGCTTCCAGGCCTTGCAGCAGTGTTAGCTTCACAGACTCTTCTCCTTCTGGGGACTCAGACAGCCAGGGCTCATGGGATGAGAGCAGCTCTGGCCAAGAAAGGACCCCAGAAGGGTCTGGGGAGAAATAGGAAGCATCAGGGCCCTGAGGCCAGACTGGGGAGGGCGCTGGAGCTGGAACTGATGCAGCTGCAACCATGTTCTGGACGCCCTGACCTGGAGCTGGTGCAGCTGGGAACATGTTCTGGGCAAGGTCCTGGCAGGTTTGGCTCTTGCTGAGCAGACTGGGTTCTGCTGCAAGGAAGCCTCTCCAGGTGCTGTGCAGAAGTATGGGGTACACGGGGCCAGCAGCTACTCCCGGACCCTGGGTGGAAGCACTGGCCTCTGGCCCTTGCTGCTTGGTTGGTCTCAGTGGGCGTGCGAGTTTGGCCCGCCGGTTCTTGAACCACACCTGAGGACAGAGGGGACAGGGAGGAAATGTAAGAGGACAGAAGCATTTAGCAGCCACCTCTGTCCAGGTGGGAGGCTGCTCAGGTGAGAAGGGCCAAGAGGTC